>JAUMGZ010207656.1:0-12141 GCA_032359645.1 Pododesmus macrochisma | reverse complement strand
CACCCTGATATTGTACTAATGGACAGGTACCAAGGGGAGGTAATAGAGCTGGAGAAAAAGATAGCTACACAGGCCGCAACACTATCAGGGGGAGGTAAGTCTGTCACAACATAGACAAAAAGATAACTATGCAGGCAGCTAGGCTATCAGGGGGAGGTAAGTCTGACACAAACATAGACAAAAAGATAACTATACAGGCCGCAACACTATCAGGGGGAGGTAAGTCTGACACAAACATAGACACAAAGATAACTATACAGGCAGCTACGCTATCAGGGAGAGGTAAGTCTACCATAAAAATAGGGGCAAAGATAGCTACACAGGCCGCAACACTATCATGGGAGGTAAGTCAGACACAAACATAACGGTAGACAAAAAGATAACTAAACAGGCAGCAACGCTATCAGAGAGAGGGAAGTTTGTCACAAAATAGTGACACAGATTGCAACACAGGTTGCAACACTATCAGGGGGATGTAAGTCTACGTCAAAAATAGTGATAAAGATTGCAACACATGTAGCTACACTATCAGGGGAGGTAAGTCTGTCACATTATAAATAGTATTGACAGACAGCTGCATTCAATTTAACAAAATTATTTTGAAATAATAAATAGACTGATGAAAAGATAGAAAAATCGAGCTAAGTGCAACTATGTAAGAAGCTTTACTGTTCAAAAAATATTTTCTTTAACATTTTGTGAAATAGAATTTTGGCTGATCGAAACAAACTTTATGTAGTGATTCATTTTGCTAGTGAACTGTTTTATTAGATTCAGGAAGAACTCTTCAGGATGTGATAAATGAGAAAGAAGATCTGCAAATGAAAGTGTAAGTAACTAATTAAAGCACTGGAATGATAAAGAATGGTAATTGTAAAAATGATTGTAAGCTACCAATCTTTACCTGTGTGATATTAAGCTCTTAAACTACATATTTTGCTATTATAAAAGACTATTGGAGTTTGTTTTCTTGAATTTTAGACAAAAAACACAAAGTACTTTTAAGCACTACATATATAAACATTTATGTTTGAGTTTAACTTATACTTAGTCAGCACAAAGCTATTGAATTTTATAAATTTGAAAGCTGAGATTCTCTATAACTCTGTAAGACAATATTTAAGCCAATGTTAGTGTCCAAGTCAGAAGTAGATAACCATGAAATTATTACTTAAACAAGAATGCACTGAAAATGATCAGAACAGGGATCATGCATTAGATACAACAGAAATAGTCAAAGTAAGGCAACTGTTACAAAACATTAGAAAGGTCAAATTGATATTTTAGTAAAAGGTCGTGCTAGAGTGTACCTGTTATGCAAACATTTTAAATTATGTGACCTTCAGTTTCTTTGAATTTGTTATTTAAAGTGACACCATTACAAGAAAATTGGAACACAAGCGTCAAAAACTAAACGATCACTCCGAGGAACAGCAGCGCTTGAAAAGCAAGATAAATGAGTTAAAAGAAGAGAAGCTTCAAATTGACAGTGATCTACAACAGCGCTACAAGCTTGAGGAAGACAAGGCTACATTACTCAGTGAGAACAAAACCTATGATGAAGAGATCAAGGTATTTATACACAAAAATTGGGTCATTCTGGTAACTAAAACAATTATAAAAAGTGTATAATGTCTGCTTGTTGATAATAGACACAATAAAAGACTTAACTTTAATTTACAACAGAAGGGGTTCAAATTATAACTTGAAGAGAATTAGTTAAAACCCAGGGGACAACACTTAAGCTTGTGGATACAGATTAGCAAATATTTCCTTAATGCTTGCATTTGTAGCAGCCATAAGAAATGAAGAAATAAGTTTAAGGCAACCTTTATGTCGAAACTAGGTTATGTATTCAGGATTTCAGGTTCAACATAGCAAATTTTCAATGGAAAAAGTATTTTCAACTACTTCACTATTACTGGGTCAATTTGTGCTTAATTCCACAGAATCCCTAAGGCAAGGGACTCAGATTTGTTCAAAATATAATGCTTCTTCTTTCCTTGTAAAATAGAAGCCTAGAGCTTATTGTATGTGTATCCCAAAAGGGGCTTTATAGGTTCAAGTTCAGATGAATTAAAAGTGTGTCTCTGGAGTAAAACAATTGTCTTTTTGAGGTTAAAGTTCCAGTATCAACCAAATTTAGTGTGCAAGTATAAAATGAAAGACTTGGGCTAAGTTTGATAGCCAATGTGATGCATGCATATTTACACATACTAATAAGTTTACTTCATTCCTGTTTGTTAATTGATTTCCATGCACTAATGTCCCTAAATATGGTCAGATTTGCAAATTGCATATTGATATTAAGATTTGTGTTGAATTTGATAGCAAATGCGATATTTTTTCTATTCAGAATTGTCCATCTAGCAAGAGACATAAATTCAACAAATTTGCTTGTGTGAATTAAGTCTACTTTTCACCAGAATTGTGAGCGAACTTTTTAAAATCTGTTGTCCATATTTTTTCCTGCATATTTATTAATGAGATTGAGGTTGAAATTTAATTGGTAGAGAAGTTTTCCAACACAAACTTTTGTGAATGAACAAAGTTATTTTTACATATTTCATGTACAAGTACTGGAAAATGTATCTTTCACAACTTGTGTCCTTTCCACAGTACCCTCTGTGACTTGTCAGGGGGCCGCGGTTGCCTAATGGTTAAAGTCTCCGATTTGTAATCATAAGAGCCTTTCACCTCCTAGGTTCAATTCCCGTCCGGGGCTGCCTAGTGTGAGAAAGTTGCCAGTGACTTGCCGTACATCAGTGGTTTACTTCGGGTACTCCGGTTTCCTCCACCAGTAAAACTGGCATGTCCATAAATGACCTTAGCTGTTGATGGGACAATAAGCCCTTAACACAAACTGTGACTTGTCACTATAGTACTAGTTGTTTTTTACTGTAGTCTAAAGTATTTTTGTAGTAACCACTTTACAATTTTATATACCATTAGTAAATCAATTTGTTGAGTATTCTTGAGTATTGATTTATTAAATTATTCAGTGTTTGATCTTTGTTTTCCACAGGACGCTAAAGATCAGCTGAGACCACTTCAGGTAAAATTAAAATGAGTAATCTCCCCTTATTATGCCCTTAGAATGACTTAACCAATATGAATGCAGTTCTGCAAATTGTCCAGATATACATATATGTACTGCTTAAGAACTGAATGTATTTGAATGGAACCTCACACAACCCTTCCAGCCTTGCATATGGCTTGAACTTGTGCATCATGCAAATTGAGTTTTGATACTATCAATTTTTCTGGAGTTATGCCCCTTTAATGTCTTTGCCCTTACGCATGAATTTGTGAACTTGTCCAGCCATTGTTTCCTAAACCTTCCATTTTTAAGGGAGTGATGATTTTAAAAAATTTAAAACAAACTTTTACAAAGAAAATTCTGAAACAATATTGATGATCTTAAACTACAACAAAATTTGGAGAAAATAAATGAAGAGTTCTGAAAAGTTTTTAGCTTTAAAAGAAATTGCTAAAATTTGAGCAACAATTTTCCCCAAAAAATCTTTTTGTAATTTTCTTTTATAAAGAGTAAGATAGACAAAGTGAATCAAGAAAAGACCAATTTGGTGGAGCAGAAGGAAGAACAGTTAGAACAAAATAAAGCAGAGGTAAGCTCAGTAATACTAAATTTTAACACATAGACTTTTTGTGATATATTTCTCTTTAAAGAGAACCACACTGTGGCTTGGTAGATTATAGAAATCTAACAGCATTTATTTATCATCAAATCAAGAAACTACCTAAGGCATGAAGTCTTAAGGTCAAGGTTAAACATATCAAAATTTGAAATAGACTCTTCGCAGGGGCATATGTTTTTACAAACGTAATTTATCTCTGTGACAATGACTTTATTATCAAAGTCAGTTCCTTAGATATGATTCGCAGAATAGTGAATTCTAACGAAAACTGTATGTTTTAAATTATATTGGTGGTTTATACGGTCATAAACATATTTTCTTAATCGATCAAATTGCCGCTTAAAAATGAAATAAAATTTTATTTTTAAACTATTGAACTAACAAAACATCTACTATAATAATTTAAGGTTGACAAAGTAAAGAATGAAGCCAACAAAGTGAGGAATGTCTATCAGGATATTAAGGCGTGAGTATATCATATAATTATGCTCCAAATGATGTTAAAAATCTGTAATATTAGTTCTTTTGTGTGAATTTTGTAGCATCAATGATGTTAAAAACCTTTGATATTAGCTCTGTAGTGTAAAACTTGTGATATCAATGATGTTAAAAACCCTTGATAAGATTAACAATCTGCAGTATAAATGTTGTGAAAAACCTGTGATATCACTGTTGTAAAAAACTTGGCCACAATGTTGTGGAAAACTTGGTATCAATGTTGTGAAAAACTTGGTATCATTGTTGTAAAAAACTTGGTGTCAATGTTGTGGAAAACTTGGTATCAATGTTGTGAAAAACTTGGTATTAATGTTGTGAAAAACTTGGTGTCAATGTTGTGAAAAATTTAGTATCAATGTTGTGGAAAACTTGGTGTCAATGTTGTGAAAAATTTAGTATCAGTGTTGTGGAAAACTTGGTGTCAATGTTGTGAAAAAGTTAGTATCAATGTTGTGGAATACTTGGTGTCAATGGTGTGAAAAAGTACTAACAATGTTGTGGAAATGTTTAGAAAAACATTTGTGGTTTCAATTAAGTGAAAAACTGATTTTAGATGTGTTGTGAAAACCTGTGGTATCAATACTGTTCAGTTTCAATATTTATGCTTGTTAATACTACAAGGATATGTCTTTCCTTAACAGATATCGCCAGTCAGGAAAACAGGAGTTACTAGAAGAAAGTAAAGAGAAACTCAAACATATTGAAGAACGAATGGCTAAAAAGGAGGCTAATCAAGAATCAGTCACATCATCTATTGACAAGCTTCGTAATGATCTAGCCAAACAACAGGTATTCTCCTCTGATAGCAGGAATCAGTGATAACTTTATTAGCCCACAGTGCACTTTTCCCATACAAATCCAGACCACTGTTAATGTTCCAAATTTTCCACTTTTCACCAAATTTCAACCAAACTTAGATGGAAGAATACCTAGGGAAGAGGGTTCAGATTTGTTGCATTGATAGGAGTGGGCCTTCCTGGTGGCCACAAAGGAGTTTGGAAATGGGAATTTATTTCTGCAAAAATTTCAAAATCTAATAAACTCGAATTTCTAGACCATAACGTTTGCATGTTTAATTTCCATGGGGCATGGAGAACAAGGTTCAAGGCATAATATGTGGGTCAAAAGTAGTTTACTCTTTTTTAGGTCAAAGTCAACACTATAGCAAATATGCAATAATTTTTCACATGTTCATCTTCTCCAAACCACTAGACAAATTTCAATGAAACTTGTAATTTAGTATCCATCGGGAAAGAGTAATCATATATTCTTTGTTATATTTTCTACTTTGTGATAAGAATGGTCTGATTCAAACTAAGTTTGGTATGCACAAACAGACCATCTCTTCATTTCAGCAACAAAATTTATGTTCCCTGTACCCATATATTATATTGCTTCCAGTTGAAGTATCGTTGTGTGTAATAAGAATTTGTCTTTTGTCTATGAGATTACCTAACTGAAATTATTTAATTTATATATTTTTTAATATCTATTGGTTAAAGAAAACAATTCTGGTGAAAATGTTTTTTAAAAAGCTAATAGTCAAAAGATCTTTGAAAATGATTTCAAGGTGATTGTCAATTCAAACGCTTGCTCTCTTGTTGTTACCAGTTATTAATTACACATGTGTTAGACAAGTTTGAAGTCATGAGCTGCTTTTTACAAAGCTTTATAGAATAATACTTATATTACAAATCAAACTGCATTCCATGAACCTAAGGATAGTCAATAATGTTCATTCACCAATGAATCTAATTGCTTCACATGCGACAATTATGACGTTATATTGTTAAGGCATTGTCCTAGGGGAATTCCAACAGTTGGCTGTTCCAAGGTATGCATGAAGCAGTTCACTTATTTTGTACAACTAAAATCATCACCTCATAAATTTTCCTAAATCACAATTCAATTCTTAACTATTTAGAAAAAACTTCTGCTCATTTTAATTTTGATTTTCGCTACTTTTTAATGATGATTTTTTTTTTTAAAAAATTGAGAATATTGAGCACTGAGTCGAGATTATAATTTTCATTATTTCAATTGTCAGATGAGAGAGAGGGAACTACAAGACAACATTCAGCTAAGGAAAAAACAAAAGGATATTGAAAAAGTAGATGTCAACCTCAAAAACTTGAAGGAACAGCTGGGAGACATTAATCCAAGTAACCTTGAGCGAGAGAGAAAGCGTCTCATGGCTCAGCAAGACGATCTGATCAGGGAGGCAAGTTTTCATATGAACATACTGGAAAACATTTGAATTATTGTGATAGATTGATCAATTTGATTTTTGAATTTTATAGAATTTTCTTTTAATAAATATGCTCATTAAATTTGGTGAAGTATCTTTAGAATAAATGTCTAGGTTCTTTATTATCATTTTCCTGCATTCAAATTATTTTTTTGGATCAAGTTTTATTAGTCCCCTACCAGTGAAACTAGGGGGGACTATAGGTTTGCACCTTGTCCACCCGTACGTGCGTGCGTCCATCTGTCTGTCCAGAATGAAGTGTGGATGAAAATTCTGAAAAAACTATTGAAGCTATATTTCCGAAACTTATCATTATAACATGCAAAGTGTTACTTTACCCATAACAGTTCAATAAACTCACAAGTGGTTAATTATAAAATAACCCTTAGCTGAAACCCCACATTGCTGGGTTTATTATACTACTGAATTATAATATACTTGTTGTGTGCATAAACACACCTTAAAAACCAATTATCTACAGCCATCATTTGTGTAAGATGTCAAGTTATGGGACCGGTAGGGGACGTGTATTGCTGTGCAATACTACAGTGTCTTGTTTTCTGTTTGTATAAGATCAATTTTTGTGAAATAAAAAATCTATATAACAATAGATAAATGTATTTTATTGGGGAATATCTTTTTTAGAAACAATTGTTTTTAAGTGTTTAATATATATAAATCAATTACTCAAGACTCCATCACTGAAGTTTCCTCACATATTCTCTATATCATATTCAACATCGGACAACTTAAGTCACTATTAAATACAGAAAACATCAACTGTGGTACTATCTAGAATTAAATAAATAAACACTCTGAAATATCGAAGATCTATTTATCTGTATATTTTCAGCGTCACATTGCTGAAGGACGACATAGAGGTTTCGAAGATGACATAAAGAAAATAAAAAGAGAATTAGAAACTGACATGTTTAAAGGAGCTGCTGAAAAATATCGAGATAAAATGATACTATTAAGGGTAGGTATATTAAAGTTACATAGATATTATAAAAACTTTTGCTTCTAAATATCTAGTTCAATAATTTATTACCAATCTTGAATTAAAGTTAGAATTTTACAGTGAAAAGGACACTGAAGCATGCACATTTTTTTACAGTCTGAGTGATTTTATTTCTTAACCTATTTTCTCAAAATTCCCTTTGCACGGCACCTATATGTTTCTTTTGCCCATTAGATATTTTTAATAGGTTGCCCCACTAGATTTTAACAGTGACTTGGAGCCCTAATAATAATGCTCTTAGCTTCATAGTTTACCCACAATGCACATAGAAAGAATACTGAGTAGTGTTCTGAAGTAAGAATTAAATGATCTAGCCAAAAGTCTTATTTCTGTCTAAGGGTGTGTGGTGTTATTGAAAAAACCTGTTTTATTGTGATAATATACTGCATCTATTCACGAAGTTTCAGGCATTATGCTTAATTTGCACTTCACTTTTCTTAAATTTAGACAACAGAGTTTGCTAACGGGGACCTGGAGAAGTATTACAAGGCTTTGGATAAGTAAGTACATTACACTATGGATTTCTGTTATTCTCTTCTGACATCTGATTATTAGGGGTCTACCCCTTGCACTGCTTAAAAACAATGTGGCCTTAGATGTTCTGACAATGTTCAAAGTTGTCACTTGGTATTGAAAGATTTCAGAAATATGTACAAATATATTTAAACATTACATTTATCATATGACATCTATATTATTTAGTGGCATGATACCATCACATAAATTATTGTCATGTAGTATGTTTAATATCAGTTCATTATGACGTCACGTAACAATGGTAGATATTATACTTCATAGTTACGGTGAAGGAATTTTCATATATTTTAAGACATTTTTAAGATAAAATTACAAAGAATACTTATTATTTGAATCATATGATAAAGAGAAACTGAAATTCGTTTCAGATCCTCTATTTGTATTGAAATTCCTATTAAATTTCAATATCAAAAAGTTCAAAAGTTGAGTAATATCCTTATTCTGTGCTCATAAATACTATTGACATTGATGCACCTTATGTTATAATATATAACCTAAAATCATACTAAGATCAACTCCTTAATAACTGTTCAGCTGCTATTGATTACACGGGGAGACATAGTTGTTTGAAGATAACAAAAAAGGTGCACAGAATTGAGTTTGGAATTGTGAGAAAATGTGAATGACTTTTGGGTCAAAGTTCAACATTTGACAAATATATTAGAGATTCATATTTCAGCTTCTCCAAACTACTACTAAATTCAACCATACTTGGTAGGGATCCCAGAACATCCTTTGGGGAAGGGGATTCAAATTTGTTCAAAGAAGGAAGCTTAGCTCCAAGGGGCACCACTAGGGGTTAACAAAATGACATCATTTCAATAATCTTCTGACTAATATACTAGAAATCTTATTAAAGCTTACTGTTTGCATATTTTCTGTAGTAACCTTTGTGCATGGATAACTTGAGTTGTTGGAGTTGTGACTCTGTGGTAAAAAAATTGGGACCAAGGTTCAAAATGTTTGCAAATATGTGAACTTTTCACATTTTGATCAACTTCTCCAAAACTACTGTACCAATTTCAACCAAGCTTTGTAGTAAACATCTTTGGGTGAAGGGAAGTCTTATTTGTTCAAACAATGTGGCTTGATGCCAAAAAGAGATACAGATTAATGCTGGTATCTTGAACTTGTTAATAAAATTTTACTAAATATAACACGGTTCAAATGATGGCAAGTGGACACAAGGGGCAAGAATCATGGGAAAGTCGACACGAAGACCCATTGGGCCTCTTGTTGACTTTCTGTTTGAAATTTAAGTTAAGAGGTAATCCAACAGGATTAATCTGCTAGCTTTGTGCCTCTTGCTGTATTTCCGTTTAATATGCACGTATCTATTTTGAGATAATCGAACAGGTGAGTTATCTGCTTTGTTATCCAATTTGTTTTGCAGGGCAATAATGAGCTACCACAATTTAAAGATGTCAGAAATCAATAAAATCATTAGAGAAATTTGGAGGAATACTTACAGAGGCAATGGTTGGTAGTACATATTATCACTCAAATTCTTTAATCAAAAATCTGTATTAACCAAAACAGATTTTGTCACACTACAAATAAATTTGTCGGCATTTGATTGGTTTGTTAGCCTGTCATATATTTCCATATGACCAGCCTCAGGCAGCCTTCGGCTAGTGTTATATAAAACTCAGACAGGTTATATCAGCCAATATAACCTGCTAAATACCTAGTATATAACTAATAATAATCTGTGTAGAATTTAATTCAATTCTGTAACTTCTTTTGCCCATGCTTTTTAAAAGGATTGGTGTCGGGATATAGTGTCACCAATGTTTGCTCTCTCTGCACTTTGTTTCTGCTCAAATATCATTTTAAGGAATTGAATAATATAATCAAATTTTACTGCTCCTTTCTGGAGGTACTTAACAGCTGCTTCAAAAGCAAGGTCTGTGGTTCGGGAAGGTAGTGTCTCACACAGAGTATTGGCTCTCTCCTCTTATAAATATATTTATTGGCAGGGTGTGTCAGACTGCGTTTTTGTATTTGACATGTGCTATAAGCATCTTTTAAAATCTTGATTTACTGCTGTGAATTGTTTACAAAATTCTGCATACAGACATCGAAACTATCGAGATCCGATCAGATGAAGATGACAGCATGACGATGAAGACCAGGCGAACGTACAACTATCGTGTTGTCATGGTGAAGGGAGACACGGCTCTAGACATGCGGGGCAGATGTAGCGCAGGACAAAAGGTCAGTCAATTTCATCTCATCTTACAGATAGTACAGTGTACAATCAATCATGGTAAAGAAGAATTGAACTTAAAAGGAAGTACCCCCGATTTTTGGGGGAAATTATAAAAAGTCATCTACTGAACTAGAAGGTTTTTTAAACGCTTCATTCTTTGTGTTGACATTGATGCATTGTGAACCAAGTTTTTTCTAAGGTATGACCTTAGGCATAAAAATATGTTATGCATTTTGGGATCTAAGTTCAACACTATTGGGATAGCACAGATATGTTCTCAAAATCCAGTTGACCAATTTCAACCAAACTTGGAAGGATGCATACTTAATGTAATGGATTGCTTATCTGTTGAAATGATGGAGCATGTCACAAAAGATTGAAAAACCATTTTCTTTTAGAATTCCTAAGAGTGTACTGTTTGCATATAGTTGCATGTAGCTATTGAAGTGCACAAAAAAAAAACAAAGGTTGTTGAAGGCATGTCCCTCGGGTCAAAAATATGTTGCACATTTGGGGTTCAATGTTTAACACAAAAGCAAATAATTATGTTAGGGCTGTTCCAGAATTAACCATATGGGAGGGTAAGGTGGCACCTGAATTGATATATGAGTGGTGGGGTTCAATCCAAATCTGCCTACCATTCCTTATATTAAATCAGTTTTATATTTGACCGGTGGTGGGACCTCGAAAAAAAAAAGTTTCTCCCACCCCTCCAATGTAGTTAATTCTTTAACAGCCCTAATTTTTTTTTCTACTTCTCCACAACCACAAGACCAATTTCAACAAACCTTACTAGGAAGCATTCTGTGAAGAAGTTGATATATATTTGTGAAAAAAGGGTTGCTTGGTCCTCAGGGGGTGCAATTAGGGAATGAAAAGGAAAACATTTTTAAAAATCTTCTAATAGAATTAAGCAACCTCAAAATAAAATTTCAAAAAGATTTATGGCCTATTTGGACTTTATTTCTTCCAATATTGAAGGAGACAATGTTTTGCTTATAACGTTATATTCATAGCATAATGTTCCAATTTTAACTTAATATACTGTTTTGAACTCTCCTTTATACGTCCGCAATTTTCGCTGAGCATATTATGGTATCTGTAGTGAACCTTATGACCAAATCTAGGCCTACAGTTTTCGACAAAAATCTTTAAGAATTGGTGTGTGTGTGATGGGAATTATATGAGGATGCGCATATTGTATAATAGAGATTGTGTGTCAATTTTACTGAGAGTTATTGCCCTTTATGACTTTTAAACCAGGCAGTGCAAACCTTGTGACCGCAACTAGTCCTACAGTTTTCAACTGAATTTTTTAGTCCATCTGGACTGAAGGTGGACGGGGCAAAAAGGTGTAGTTTGACATTATGTCTTCAAACGACATCTACTCTGGGCAGATTTCAAACAAATTCGGCAGAAAGCATCCTTAGGGGTAGGGGATTCAATATTGTACAAATGAAGACCCTGACCCCCCAGGGGACAGGTGGGCGGGCCTAAAGGGGTAAATTTGATAGTTTGCCTTTAAACGACATCTCCTCAGTCTATTGGGCAGATTTCAACCAAATTTGGCAGGAAGCATATTAAAGGGAAGGAGATTCAAGATTATACAAATGACGTCCCTGACCCTCCAGGGAACAGTTGGGTGGAGCCTAAAGGGGTTAATTTGACAATTTGTCTTTAAACTTCCCTTAAACTACTGTGCAGATTTCAACCAGATGGAAGTTAAGGCCCAATTGGCCTCTAGTTCAGAATAAGTTTGTGTGATGGGAATTATATGAGGATGTGCATATTATAAAATAAAAATTTTGCGTTAATTTTATAGAGAGTTATGGCGCTTTGTGACTTAGTTATTTTAACTAGACAGTGTGAACCTAGTGACTGCAATTAGTACTACAGTTTTTCAACCGAATCTTTTCAGATTTGGTGCGGGTAATTGGACGCATATGAGAATGCGCATATTGTAAAA
>JAUMGZ010207645.1:0-12143 GCA_032359645.1 Pododesmus macrochisma | reverse complement strand
TTCTTTCTTTCTTTCTTTCTTTCTTTCTTTCTTTCTTTCTTTCTTTCTTTCTTTCTTTCTTTCTTTCTTTTTTTCTTCCTTTCTTCCTTCCTTCCTTCCTTCCTTCCTTCCCCCCTTCCTTCCTCCCTCCCTTCCTTCCTTCCTCCCTCCCTTCTTTCCTTTTTTTGTTTTGTTGTGTTTTGTTTTGTTTGATATTTGTGCTATTTTATATTTTGTTTGTGTTTGTTAGTGTTTTGATAACATGGACGTGTCCTAGCTGCATGTAACACTATGTTGTAATCAGTATCCTTTAAACATTGTTCGCATTTACTGTGATTTGAGAGCTTACCGCTTTATTAAAGATGGATGTAACGAAAACAAAAATCAATTTCGTATCACGATGTATGTGTCAAATGTATGTGTGTCAGTTCTTAGCGGTATGGAAATTTGTTTCTAGACTGTTGATGTGGATTCTAAATCCAACAAGTTATTATCGAAAAATGTAGTCAGTTAACAAACAATATTGCGAAGGAAGATGGTAGACCGTTGTTTAGCAAACTTTTATTAAACATAAAGACATGCAAAAAAAGATCCACATTTAATATTTTAGGTTCCTATCAGTGCCTTATTTCGAAAACCGAAAACATCACAGCTGATGCGCTGACTTTTTAAATTTAGTGAATAGGGGCTTTAACTTCCTTTGTTCATCAATATTTTTCTTTTCAAACTATCTTATAAAAACATGCATAAGCGATTGTCATTCGATAGTAACAACATATATCTATATTGGGCGAATTGTGCTATAATATCGGTATATTGAATTTCTATATCATAGAGGGATTGCACGTGACGTTACCGGTCCGCCAAGCTTAATTTTGTAATCATATTATATAGTGGAAAAACGGGGTGTAGAAACTGTGTGATAAATCAATTATTCATTTAAAGAATTTCATTAAATTAATATATTTGGAAATAATAAAAATCATGATTTACAATGATGTTAAAGAAAAAGTATTTTATTTGCATTTGAATCCGTAGCGACTGTGTGAATATGGTCAAATTTAGTAAGATAATATAGTCAGTACTCCATATAGGTAAATGTTGGCCAAAAGCCCTTTAAATCGCCAGTTTAGGGTGACCGTGCAAAGCCTTTATTCCAAGTACGTGTTAGCTTATCTTATTATTGTTGATTTGTTTGCATCAATCACTTCTCTTCGGAACATCAACATAAAATATGAATGAACACTTTGGAAATAGGTTGACATTCTGAACTGAAATTTAATCAATACGATTTTGAATGATTTGTTAGCATCTGTACCTTAACGAAGACAATAAATTGTCAAAAATCAAAGGTAAATTTCCCTAAGTGTCGCTTATGTTCTAATCATTTCATCGTTACCGTCAGCTAAGGAAGTTGATAGATCGTGTTTCGAGAGTATATCCGCCATAACAGTTATCGAATGGCGTGCGTTTTAACGTCAATAGCTTTACTTTTTTACACTCAACTGGATACTTTTACTAACCGGAAGTTGATTCTTAATGGCGGATATACGTGTTCCGCGGCAAATGACACATTTAGTGCCAACGTTTCTTTCGTGACCCACGTTTTATTTCATTTTCGGTTGTTTTTTTATACTGTGCCAATAATTTCATGCATTCTTGCACGTCCACGCCGAGAACCTTCCATTAAGAGTGAAATGATATGGAGTATTTATCTTCGCTTGTAAAACAATTTACGCTCCGTAACCTTGTATAGCACTGTATATACGATGTCAGTGTATATATGATAGTTCACTAGGTGGTGTATTTGGTTGTGGTCGAAATCTTTGTCTTGAAATCTTAGAATTATAACAACAATTTTATTAAATTTATATTGTATTTTATCAATGTTAAATAGAAGTCCTTTATTCGGTAACACTAACTTCTTCCATAGACTCTAGCTTAATATATGTAATTAACCCTTTACACAGCAAACCACTACAACTTAGATTCTATCATTCTACTATCACACACATTCATTAGTCTGAATGTTCCATTGTTAATATCACGCGTATGCCGGCAGTAACGCACTCGTCGCAACGTCAGCCGTTTCTGTGTATTTCGTGTACTTCGTCTAACCTCGTCCGTAAAACGGAAGCTGCCATTGGAACTACTTTTGAAATTTTCAAATAAATAATTTATTTTTAAAAATCTCCTTGACAACGTATCACGGAGATGCGCTATTTGTTCAATGTTTATACGAGCTTAACATATTTAACATGCATTCTTGAAAGGTCACTATTTCAATTGTACTTTTATGTGCACTACACTGAGTGAAGCGTCTTCTTCCGGCGAAGAAAAGTGCAGTGTGGACACATATCACCAACCTCGCTTACGTTCTGAACACGCTGTGTTCATTGTCCACCTCGTCGCCTTCTTTAAACAATAACCATTTCTCATTGTACTGCATCCCACATAGTTCAGTTAAATACCTTCGTAAATCAGTTTAAGGCCTGTGTCATGTCCCGCCTTTGGTGTTTTTGTCTTAATTATTTACTTTGTTCTATTCACATTTTAAGGTCAGCATCAAGTCTCATTTTTTGGTATTTAAGAACGCCTTATCCCGTTCCATCCTGTTCATTAATTCCGCAGCTTGGAAACGCTTAAATGAAGTAACGGGACGATATCAGTACCACGTAACAAAGAAAGTCGCCACACTGTGGACATAAAAAAAATACTGTTTAGGAAAACTATTTATTAAGATCTTTCTTATGTTTATACAGATGGCTGCTAAAGACGTTTTTGACCTTTTGTCAACAGGTAAATTCTCGTATGCAATCACTTACGTGAATGTTAATTTCCGTACCGTGTGGTTAATCAAAGACCATCTCGTTTGTCGCCTTCATCTTCAGAACGAAGAAAAATATGATATATTGTGATTTCACCGAGAAACACACATATCGAATGAGGCCAACACGAATCAATCTTAGGAGAAGACACATCGGATATTAAATGCATTTCTCAGAAATCAATATCTGTTGTTGATATATAAGGTGGGTCAGCACAGAGGCGGGTAATTAAAAATAAACTGTCAATCTAAGAAAAATAAACAGGTCAGCTAAATAGAAAACACAAAATGTTTTCAGAACAAATTTCCGCAATGATATAATAATTCTGGGTTTTTTGCATATTGTTAACGGAGTTTGATGGGCGTTTAACTTGAGTTTTATCTTAATTCGTCCTTTGTAATGAAAACTGTGTCTTGGTTGGATGTGCGTTATGACGTCAATATTACCCAGCTGTTTCTATAAGGACTTCCTTGTTTAGTTTTCAGTTATAGGGATTCTACTTGAGTATAAGGTACATACTCATCTGTATCCTTATATTTGACTTAATCATTTTATCTTAAAAGTACAGTAGCACTTAAAATGAAACTCGTGCTGTTCTCATAATAAAAATAAACAAACCTACTTCCGTGGCACTGTTCCGCGGACACCGTTTGAGAATAGAAACCATTGCAATTTGAACACGTACAACATTTGTATCAATTCTATAAGGTACGCAATGTCATATAATATAGAATAGAAATCACCAATGATACATGTATCTTATATTTCAAGCTTTTGGTTTATTCAGCTCCGCGGTGGTTTAGTGGTAAGAGCGTTCAGTTTGTGTGCGGGAGGCGCGGTTGAGATCCCCAGCTAGATTGATATTTCTATGAAACAGCACTTAGTTCGCACTGTTTCAAGCAGACATCGTCTCGATGTGACCTATACATGAGTTAAAGGGACGTTAAACCCCAACAAAACAAACAAACAAACCAAAATAAGGTTAGTCATCGAGCTGTTATAATACATGGAAAAACAACAATAGAAAATGAAAGTAAAGGTTGTGCAGAATAGTTTTTCTTTAATTTGATTGTTTGCTTTTTATATAAATAGTACACACGATGGCGGATCGTTACTATGGGGAACTGGTTATAACGCATGGGAAATGGAAAATAACGCATGTGAGGCACCCATAAATATATATTTTAATGACTGATTGCGTTTATGTTATCAATTTCTACTGTCAGCGGATATATTTTCTATACTTTGATTATTGCACGGAAGAAGGAAGAAATTCATTTTACAGGTAAGCTTGTGAGATATTTTTTAAAAAGCTGTATCTAGTGCAAACATTTATGTTAAATACTTTTTTATCATCCAAATTTGCACGTGTGAACGTTTTTGACTGTCATGTTTCTTTCTTGACTGTCGGATATCTTTGTTAATCAACATTCAAGTATTTAAAAGTGTTATATGAAATTAAAAGTCTCGATCCTAACATATGGTTGTTTTACTTAATGTGAATCTCCGAAATAAAATAATAACGCTTGGGGAAATTATTTTCATATACAAAAACGTCTGGGGGAACGATTTTAAAAGAGCTTTTATTTGCTTACGGATGGTTCGAAAGAAGTCAAAGCTATGGTTGAATGCCCCACGGGCAAACAGATATCGCCGCTTAAAAACGACAACACAGTCTACGCCTGTACAGTCACCAAGGAAACAGAGATTAGACAGCCCTTGTTCCTCCAAAAGAAAAGTGGAATTTATTCCTAGCTGACACACTCCCAGGTCTAAACGTGGACATTTTGCAGGTTCGGACGTTCTGCTAAAGTTAGAAAATGCCAAATATTTGTTTTAACACGAATGTTTGAGTAAATCATACATATTTGGACAAAAGTTTTCTGATGATAGTGATATGTTAACCGTTAGCCCTACCGTGCACCAATTATCGTCTTACTTAAGGAATTACTAAATATAGAAAACTACCTTTTTCTTACCGTCTGTCGCTTTTAGCGGCCAACAAAAAATATGCTCCCCCTGCGTTAACAATCATTTCCCCACGGTAACGACCCGCCATCGTGGTACAAAGCTGGTCGTCGCAGTGTGAGAATAATCGGGAGAAACCTACTATACATGTTTAAACTGTAGCGAACCTAATACAGAATTCAGATATGACATTTTTTTGCATGTGTTAAAATATTTTCTGAACGTTTTCACTGAATGTTTAGGGGCGCGGTGTTGCCAAAAACAATTGTTTTTGTTGTTGTTGGGGTTTTTTTTTTTTGTTTGGGAGGGTAGAGTGGTCCTCCGAAAAGGTTTTTTCGGCTAGACTGTCGTAGGTGCGTTTTAGGGGTCTACCTATCATTAATATTAATCTTGAATTCACTGTTTTATAACCGTTTCAACTTTATATGTGTCCAACTTAAATTGCATTATATCTACTTTCCAACCTGTCTTAAACACAATTTGCACGTGCCTACATTGCTCTTGCTCAGTGCGCTTCTTTGGTCGCAATTTATTGTTATTAGGAATATTTATTTCACATGTTAGAGTGTTTGTGGTTCTAGGTGCCCGCATTTACGAACAAAGTTGGATAAAGATGCGATCTCGATAACCAGTTAGATTTGAATACTTCAGTGGTGGTTGGAAGCGTTAATATTTATTTGTGTGATGTATCGTTGTGTTTTATTGCAATCATATGTACAAGTGTATGTTGGTGTATACGCACTTGGACGGTAGTCCCTCGTATTTAGATGTCATTCTTCATAACTGTATACTTATTGGCCATCCTATACCCGTGTCCTGCATGAGCATGTGTGGTTTACTCACATGACCTAGCAACATAAACTTACTGTGTGGCTGAATTATGTTATATCTACTTGTGAGGCGACAACCCGATACTTAGTAAGTAGTATATCTCGTCTTGTCGACTTGTCGAGGCGACAACCCGAGAATAAGTAAGTAGTATATCTCGTCTTGTCGACTTGTCGAGGCGACAACCCGATACTTAGTAAGTAGTATATCTCGACTTGTCGACTTGTCGAGGCGACAACCCGATACTTAGTAAGTAGTATATCTCGTCTTGTTGAGACGACAACCCGATAATTAGTGAGTAGAATATCTCGTCTTGTCGACTTGTCGAGGCGACAACCCGATACTTAGTAAGTAGTATATCTCGTCTTGTCGACTTGTCGAAGCGACAACCTGACAATTAGTAAATCGTATATCTCGTCTTGTCGACTTGTCGAGGCGACAACCCGATACTTAGTAAGTACTATATCTCGTCTTGTCGAGACGACAACCCGATACTTAGTAAGTAGTATATCTCGTCATGTCGACTTGTCGAGGCGACAACCCGAAACTTAGTAAGTAGTATATCTTGTCTTGTCGAAAATTCGTAATTCTAAATTTCGATTTGTCGCCTGCCGATAACTTATTCTTTTGTTGTCGCATCGAAAAGACGAGATTTAAGAAATCTAATTAGATGGCCACCGCACCTTGGGAATATATTGTATCAATCGTCAGACTACGGTTCATTCCGTTTATTTCTGTATGGAATCAGCTGATGTGACGACACGAATTAATAATGTGAATCAACACAAACCACACAACTCCGTTTATCTCCGTACGAATCATCCGATGTGAAACTTTCCGCAGAAATAGATCGCGAGGTAAAACATGTGGTTTTGTTTACGATTTTAAAATCGGTATTTTAGCATTATCTATCATATTCGTGACGCCTTGTTTAGAATGTTACGGTGCATTTTATGAACAAACATAGTAGATCTACATTGTACCTGTCTAGCTGAAACGAAGCAACATCCTCATTCCACCTCAACCCTAATTCAGCCTTTAATTTATTCTATCTTTAAGCTCATTTCTACGAGCTGTTAATATGCTTCCCAATATTGACTCGCCTCTAGTCCGTTTCTTTTGCAAGCTCCAGTTTTCGTCGTTCCGAGTCGTAGCTGGACGACCACTGCGTGTGTCTCCATATTATTTTGGTTTTCGGCGGTTGGGTCTCGTCAAGGTTACATGTATTATACAAAGAATAGCATTTAAGGGAACTTGTGCCGTACGGCATTAAATACATTGTTTAAACTTTATATTTTCAGCTCTGTATATCAGAAAGTTTATAACTTTTCTATCGGGGGAAAATATGTATTTGCGTTTTTTGTTTGTTTTTTTTTAATAGGAGAGAAAGAGCGCTTACTACGTCATGTGTCTCTTTAAATATAAATTATTTATCCTCAACATTATGCTTCGAGTAAACAAACTAAGTACACAAGACATGTTCTTTGATTTTTACTCAATTCCTTACATGTGTACACAAAGTGGCTGTAATATCCGCTTCTATACAATTAGTTTTAATATCTAATCTTCATTCAAATCCCAAAAATGCAATACCTATTTCATTCATAATTGCAAAATAAATGTGAGTTACAGGAAATTTGCGTCCATGTGTGATTGACTGTAATATTGCACACATTCTCATTTAGGTACAGTGGATGTGTGCTTCCTTGTTGAGAACGTCCATACTTTGATTGTTGTCTTGGTGTACGGCGTAGGTGCTTTAATTCAACAACGATTCAACCAATCACCACTCATTTATAAGAGTTACAACAGAGATATATGTTCCTCTCTATTTATTTAGTCAAAAACGATAAGACAAACCTTTTTCCTATCTTAAATGTAATAGATAAGACAATACTGTAAAAATACTGTAACATAACAAGGGGTAACTGACTTCATGAAAACACCAGTGTAAATATATTATTATACAAAATATCTACTTTCTGGCCTTGGGCTGCGGTGGCCTAGTGGTTAAAGTCGCCGACTTGTAATCATAAGAGCCTTTCACCTCCTAGGTTCAATTAATAATAATATTCATTTATTAACCCCCCAAAAAAAGGAAACACCACGAACATCTATTAAAAACTAGAAGCGAAACCAAGCGCTCGCGATATGGTACATGTAAGCGTTTCCTGCTACACATGTGTCACCCGCCGTGATGTCGCTGTGTCATTCATTTCCAACCATTTCCACTGTTTAAAAAGAAGCATATGTCACCATAAGAATATTTCAGATTAAATGCAATGTATAAGATAATTAATTACTAGTGGAAGATTGCAAACTTTTCAAAGGTATACATTCTAAAAACATTTGACGATATTGAAACATTTCCAAACTAATTCAATGTCGAAAAAATAGTGAACATTTGACGATATTGAATCATTTTCAGACTTATTCAATGTCGAAAAAATAGAGAACAGTTGACGCTACTAGAACGTGCACTGTAGCAAAACAGTTCTATGTATAACATTCTAGTGGAAGGAAGGACGATATTAAAAATAATATCACACTGCTACTATGTATAAGGTAATACGTGTTGGACGATACTAAACGTGTATCAGACTTGTTCTTTATTTAAGATAACTAATTATTTTATTATTTAGTATACCTTTTATTCATCCAAGCATGAAGAGTAGGTTGTGCAATTTTTTCCTAAACCAGTATCAGACTTATAATCTGTATGAGATGATACTAAAACATCTGTCTTGAAAGCAAAATTTAATCGAATCTGCACTTGGTAAACCTTAAACGCAATAATAAAGATAAGAGCATTAATAGTACAGAAAGACAGCAATTCGAAAACCAAAGAAAAAAAAGGTTAAATTTTTTACCCAGAAGTTACCAGTGTTAATTGAATCACTTACGATACAAAACAGGTTTTATTAGATAATATGGTATAGACGATCGATGTTTATGTGTTACACCCTTTATCGCTCGTACCGCCACTGCAATAAGAAACAGCCCCCAGCAAATGTCAATTTCAATTATCGAAACAAGTTAATACACGTCGGGTCTCCCTGGGCGTGGAGTATACGATTCTCTCTAAATGAGATTTTATGTTTGTGTTAGCTGTGGAATAGCACCCACATATTAAGACAGGTTAGAACCACAGATACGGCAAGGGTCCGCGGGCTGAACGTTTACTTTAAAGCGCAAGTCTAGATCACATGATAACGACGAAGAACACAGGAGTTAGTTTTAAATGACAACGTGTTAATATAGCTGTTACCACGTAGTATCAACTGAAGATAGTATATTCTCTCCTCAAAGAATAACAGCGTAATCTAGTTGCTTGTTTTATTGCGGTTTAGCGTTCCTTTAACTCATGTATAGGGCATCTCGAGACGGTGTCTGCTTGCGACAGAGCGCACTTGTGGCGACTTTATAGTGTTGTCTCACTGAAATATCACGCCGCAGACACATTGGCATGATGCTTCACTCGGTCACATTATCATGACACCGAGCAAACCAGTCCTCATCATACCCAGTAATGCTGGGCGCTTAGCAGGGAGCGAGAAGATTGCCTAATTTTAAAGTCTTAGGTTTTGACCCGAGCGAGATTCGATCCCACGACCGTGGACTCTAGCACCAGTCTACCACCACGACGCGAGCGCCCTAATTATCGTGTAATCTGAATATATTTTAACGAAAAAGAAAATGTTTTAATGACTTTGAACAACCACAATGATAAGAAATATCCTTTTTTACGCAGTTTCATTAAAGGAATAGGCGGGTTGAATTGTTGAAGAACTAGTTATATGGTTAGAAACTGTACGATTTTAATTTCAAGGCATTATATAAATTACATGTTTTCTTGGTTTTTGTTATGTTTCATTTTATGTAAGATAATCAATTAAAATTGTTAATATTTTTTATGTATTCAAATATTTTCTTGAAAAAAATACCATTAAATTTTTGTATTTTTTCTGATTATGTTTCAATCAACACTTTTGAAGTATCTTACTAATTAAAGTATCATTTTATTAACTTCAATCAATTTAACACACAATGAAAATATAAGAGTTATCGTTCTTTACGCGTTTTTTTTTGCGTTCACAGACCCACAACTTCTTCGTCGGGGTCCGCGGTGGCCTAGTGGTTAAAGTCGCCGACTTGTAATCATAAGAACCTTTCACCTCCTAGTTCGATTCCCGTACGGGGCGGCCTAGTGTGAGAAAGTTGCCAGTGACTTGCCGTAGTTCAGTAGTTTAATCCGGGTACTCCGGTTTCCTCCACCAGTAAAACTGGCACGTCCGTAAATGACCTTAGCAGTTGATCAGACAATAAGCCCTTAATACAAACAAACAAACAATTCAACATACAATGAAAGTATAAGAGTTATCGTTCTTTATACGTATTTGTTTCGTTCACATGTAGTCCCTACTATTCTTCGTCGATGTTGTTATGTTATTGGAATAACATTCCTATTAAATCGTCAAAACAAGATCACTCGGATGTATCCTGTTTTGTGGTGTATACTGGTTCGAAACAACATCTTCTTCAATTGCGTGTCTTTGGAAACTATTTTTAAAAAACCAAATAAAATCAAACTCGCTGTATTACAGTCACTCTTTTTTTCTAAATTCGATTTCAAGTTTGTTTCAATTGGTGTGGTAACCATAAAAAAACAAACAACTACAATCTAAGGCGAGTATTCAAAATTTCAATATGAAAAACGCGGTTAATTTTTTGACCTAACCTTCCCAGAGCCTGTTTAGCTACAATGACATGAAACAACGTTTGTTCTGGATGATAACACGTTGGTAATTGATGGAAGATTACGTCTCAGTAGATTCTTTTACCTATAAATATGCCTTAAAGAGGCGATAGTCTCGAGTCTTGTCATATAGGTTTACAAACATACTAAAGTCATATACCTTCATCAGATTGACATAATTAGTAGAGCAACTTGTTACAACTTATATTTACCCACACCTCCCCCTCCTTATAGAAAAACAATAAGGCGTGATCACTAACATCATTTAAGCTCCCCTTTGGCACATTTTATAAAACGCTTCTAGTGTACTGATTATTCAATTTTAAAATATATGTCTCAATTTAGAAGTATGGGTATACTGACCTCGTATCAGTGTTTTCATTAGATTGCCTTGTTACTTGTACGTTTGTTTTGCTTTGGTTTAATGTCCTGCTTGTATCGGTGCGCACTGATGGCGACTTTAAAGTGCTATATCTCTCTCAAATATCACACTGCAAACACATTGACATGCTACTTCATTTCGATGTCACTTTTCTGAAACTGAACCAACCAGTCCTTCTAACGTTTGGGGCCGCGGTGGCCAAGTGGTTAAAGTCGCAGACTTGTAATCATAAACCTTTCACCTCCTAGTTCGATCCCCGTCCGGGCGTGCTTGTGTGAGAAAGCTGCCAGTGAATTGCCGTAGGTCGGTTGTTTACTCCGGGTACTCCGGTTTCCTCCACCAGTAAAACTGGCATGTCCGTTAATGACCTTAGCTGTTGATCGGACAATAAGCCCTTAATACACACAAACAAACAAACAAGCAAAATCCTTCTAACGTTTAAAGTAGCGCGAGAAGATTGCACACATTTAAAGACTAAGATGTGACGAGGTCTTGGATCAAACCCCCGACCTACCGCGCATTAAGCAAACGTTATCCGAACTGAGCTATCGCAGCGGACTAGAAATATATTTGACTACAAAAGGGATAGAGAGTCATTTATTTCTTTGTTCACTGAATCACACTTTTGTATGTTTGCTATGATCTTTATATAAAAAAAAACTTGTTTACGTTGACGGTTACAAATTATCACTTTATATCGATATGTAACTGACAAAATATGAAACATTTGAAAAAAATATGTGTATACACAAAGATTGTTGAGTTGCCCAAAGAAAAATGACAATAACTCGTTGAAATAGTTGAATTTCCTCAGAAAAATAACGTTTATTCTGTTAATCCTATTTATTTTTGTATTGAGAAAAAAGAATCAAATTAAATGAATATAAGAAAATAACAACAACCATACAAAGAAAACAGTCTTATTACATATGAAGTCCAAACCTTTGGCATTCAAAGAGAAAATTAAGATAGAAAACATCACCGCAAAAATTACAAAACTTCTTTAAAAATTGATCCAAGTAACGTATTATGTACCAAGAGGCGTAACTCTTGCGCTGAAAGTAAACTAGCCTGGTTCCAAAAGGGCGTGATCGGGAAGCAGACAAAAAGTAAACTTGCGTGATCACTTGTGACCGTGTAGCTTTGGATCATTCTGTACGGGTATGTAATATCCCATGTTTTTACTACACAATTATGTTCAATGAATTCCATGGAATGAACTATGTTTATTGATAGACACTTAATTTCGGGACCCGTAACATGGAGATTCAATCAAGGATGCAACCTATGTTTACGCGGTTGCACTGTCAGACCTACATGTTACAGGTATATTGACCCTATCGTGCCCTAACATGGTGATATGTATGCAATTATTTATTTATATATATATATATATATATTT
>JAUMGZ010207634.1:0-12143 GCA_032359645.1 Pododesmus macrochisma | reverse complement strand
GTATTTCGGCAACCCCCTTTATTAATTGTTAATAAGTCAATCAGTCATTCCATCCAAAGTCAGTCAGTCTGTCCGTCTGTCTGTCTGTCTTTGATTATATATATATTTTATCAATATATTTATACAACAAGTAGTATGCACGGTTTAAAGGGGGGATGGGGGTTACTTCTCGTCGCCCTATCTTTACCGCTCTGCATTAAATGTTAATTTTGCTACTACTATTCCTCTCCAGTTAATGGTTTTTCTCCTTTGCTCTTACGTCAACATACCTTGTGAATTTTTCTTATGGTGACTCTTGACCCTTGCTCCTTTTTAAATAGTGGATAATGTTACCATACACCGAAATGACACGGATGCATCGCGGCGGTTGACACATGTGTAGCAGGAAACGCTTGCCATATCGCGAGCACCTGGGTTTGCTTCTAGTTTTGATTAATAGAAGTTCGTAATGTTTCCCTTTTTAGTAAATAAATGTATATTTGGTTTATTTTTTGTGTGCGTCTAGCGTCGTTTTCTTATTGTTTGCCAATGTCCATGGACTTACGGCCTTAGAATATCGTCTTGGTTTTTCGATTCACTATTTTAACAATCACACATAAATTATAAACGTTTTATACATATTTAATATAATAACTAAAGGACAATTTAAATCAGTTCAAAAGGTCAAAATAATTATGTATAGTTTTTATATCGATGCAGAACTTTAAAATTGCAATTTAATAGATTGGTCAACTTGAATGCATTGACTCTGCATAGTATTAAACTCGGTTAATGTCCGGTACAAGTTATTTGGAATCTTTGTCGACATACTATTACATAATGATTTTAGATGTATGGTAAAATGTAGTGCCTCTGTCGGTATGTATTTCCTAAACATCTTTAATGTTAGCAGATTCAATAAATCACAAGGGTGGACTTTTGGCACAAACAAGGTTGAGTAAATGAGAAAGTTGTTTACTGGTCAAACATATTCATGACATATTTCGATGAGGGTTATACATTAGGTAAATAAATAAAACAACGTAATGGAAGAACGAAACCTTAAAACAGTCGTTTTCTGGGAATATTTGATAATAATAAAAAATTACTAATAAATATCTTATGGAAACACTTAGATAAAAATGTTTTATACTGGAGAAATTGAATAAAAAAGGTTCTAGGTCAATGATGGAAATGGAATGGAAAAATGAACTATGATTATCATAGTAAAAAAGAAAACTTCAGGATCATATAGGAAAAGTCGCCGTTATACAACTTTTATTAATTTCACTATTGAATCATCTTGGAATTGCAATACCTAATCCAAGTAACACATATATTAAAGAACAGGAGAAAATTTTATTTTATTTTTTATGGAATAATTAAACTAAAAAATAATAAGAGGTGTCCTAATCAAACAATACTAGTATGGAGGAATACAAACGCCTGAAATAAGGTCTTTTATATATGCATTAATTTCTTCTTGGATTATCAGTGACGAATATAAAAGTTTAAAAGTCATTGTAAATAATTTTATTGACATTAAAAAATTACCATTTGTGGAAATTTATACTGTAATATGAAAATAAGAAATGTTACAAATATGTTCTGGAAAGAGGTTTTGGTTTCGTGGGAACTAATAAATAAACAACTACATAATGTTAAAAAAAGAGAATATTCTAAAAACACCATTTTCACAACAAAGACTTAAAAATTGGAGAAGAGGATATTTTTTTTTATAAAAGAATGGTATGAAAAAGGAATTCATATTGATAATGATTTAATTAGAGAACATTATGAACCATACACTATTGAAGAATTTACAAATAAATATAACATGAATATGAATTTTCTTAGATGATTTACCGTAATATCAGCAGCTAAACATTTTATCAAACAATACAAAAATAATAATAATTTTTACATAAATAGTGTAAGTTATCCCTATATACCAACAAATATTGCTTTTCTATTAGAATGTAAAAAAGTTACAAGACAAATATAAAACCTATGAATTGATAACAATTTAGAGATCTTGTCGAAGAAAAATAGGGAAATATTCACAATATTAAACAAGAAGAAGCTGCATGAAAACATATTTTCATAAGCCCATTGAAAGTAACAAGAAACTCAAAATTACAGTGGTTCCAATTCCAAATTAATCATAGAATACTTGTAACAAATACATGTCTTTGTAAAGTAGGTATCAAGAAAAGCAACGTATGCAATGTAAAGTTTAGCCTGAAGTAATAGAACTCTTATTTTGGGAGTGCAGATGTACAAAGGATCTCTTTTAACAATAAAAAAATTAATAAAACTTCAAGATAAATAAGAGATATTTTTGAAAAAGGAAACAATTTTTGATAGGAATATATGACAAATTACAAGAGAATTCGTTGTGCTTAATATATAAATGGTATCTATAAGACAAAATGTAAAGAACAAAAACTAAATCTGTTTGCTCTTTTAAACTTTTTAAAGGAAGTATACAAAGTAGAAAAATATATAGCCAATTCCAAAAATACATTGGAAGAATTCAACAACAGCTGGGGTAAATATTGAAATTTATTAGACAATTTATGTTAAATAATGAGAAGACGTGAATTGTTTTAATACTTGTAAATATATGCTGTAAATATGATATCGGGCAACAAATTATACTATACGTTATTACAAATCTTATGAGTGTTCACATATATGAAATACTTTTTCGGTCTATACTTTTCTATTTTATATATCTCATGTCTTTACTTTATCCACTTTTATATTCTATTTTATCATATTTCCGAAAAATACGCCCTAGATGCATAGAAATGTTAAAATGTTATTACATTCATGTTGTACCTTGTCGCAATAATTGTGTGTGTGTGTGTGTGTGTGTGTGTGTGTGTGTGTGTGTGTGTGTGTGTGTGAGTTAAATATTATTTAAATAACATAATGGTAATATTGATCAGAGATAAATATGTAAAGATAATAGTCCTGAATATATGTTTCAATGCTATCATATATTCCTTTTTGATTAGGTAATGGGGAAAAAAAATTGTTAAAAAAAAGTATTAGTAAAAAGAAAATGTCAATTTCACTTAGTTGGGAGTAGTTGTGCTATACAAAACCAGATACTTTAATCAGGCACTATGGCAATGTTATCCAACTAGTCAAATGGATATGTTCATAAATATTTGTGTTATTATATAAGATAAAAATAATAAATATACAATATTAAATTTGTAAATGAATTAAGTATTAAAATACAGAATTGCTAAAAGAAATAGTTTAAAAAGGAAATACTGTTTTGAATATTATATGAATGTTGTGATGTTACTAGTATATGTGGATTTATATTTATAGTTCTTAAGAATATTTTAAGAATGTAATTTCAGACACCTTATGATTACATAATATTTGTGAGGCAGTGACTCCAGAGCCCCAAACTCTGGCTCTAGCTGTTTTTTGTATCTGGGACAATAATAAGTTTAAAAAAGGGAAACAAATGCTGGGAACAGTATTTACGAAGGGCCTCAAATGGACGTAAAGTAGTACATGTATATAGTATACACATTACGATAAATCATGACACAGACTAAACAGGATGATTTGAGATTGAGAAAGGGCCGGTGTAACATGGAAAAAACATTAATTGGTGCAAAACAAACAGATTTCCCAAGGGAATACAATATAAACAGTAACACTCAAGCTACAAAATATACACATCAACCATGACTTCAACACGTACAGGCTCCAAATCCTTTCTGGTAGGTTTCCACCCCTCCGGCATTGACGGCAATATATTTTCAACATCCACACCGGTCACGCACCATCGCCGCACACAAAATCAACATCGCCAATATCAACGCCCCACAGTAAGGAAAACCATAATTTCAGAACACCAACCAAAATTAAAGCGCTATTCTCCAACTAAAAAAAGTAGACAACTTCAAACCTTCAAAGGATACCCGACAACAAGTCAAGCCATTCACCTAATTATTCCAGGTACATCATTAAACGCATAGGATGCAAGAGTTTCGTGCCAAAATTTGGTATCTGAAAAAGTGCAGACTTGATGTGATTCAATAGGTATGATGTTAAAATGTACTACCGCGCTGTTTTCGATTCTCTAAATATCTTAATTTACTAAATATAGTTGATTGTTTTTGGTCGTCTGTTTACGTCGACCTCATTAATTATACATGTAAATGTTTGGCTAGAATCACGCGCGACTTGGGCGCGACTAGGCTATGCACTGTAACACCGACGACATTAACTTTGTCACATTAATATACTCACCTCCTTGCTTCGCGTTCACGTGTCACGTACATTTTGTAGCCTTTCTTTGGGCCTCTCAATAGAAAGTTTAAATGGACATTTCAAAAGCATTAGGACATACTGACGGTCAAAACCGAGTCACCAAAGGGTATTTTTTGTGAATTCCTTATGGATAACGTATTGGTTTTATTATAATTTTGTTAAACAATTCTACAACCATATGAAGTTCGGCATGAGTTTCACATTCAAGCCTTTAATTCCATCCACCTTCCTATATTGACCTTTGTCTTTGAAATACTTGCCCCTATATCCGTTCGATTCCTTTCACGCATGGAATCTACTACGACCAGTTGTGGATTTGGACTACATGCTTCTTTCTCAAAACAACAACCTGCGCATGCGTGTCCGTAGGTCAAACAAGGGTTATCGTGAATAAAGGCCGGGCTTCGAATGGTTATTTACTATATACAGCAAAATATAATAAAATGTTAAAAATGCATCAAAATAACGTTGAAATTGACCAAAAATCGTTGTTTTTTCGTGATAACAGTTCAAACAGCTCATTTTTTTTAAATAATACTTTGTACGTTTATGTATGTATCAATGGTCTATCCTATGTCTTTAAAAAGAAGTAATATCCTATATTGTAACACACTGTATGTATAAAGAAATAACATGTCAACACAAAATATTCAATGTACATTTTATATGCAACACCGACGTGTCATCACCTGTTTGTAGATAAGCGTCGTACAGATATTTAGTGTCATGTTTAAGTGCAGTTATATCAACTGTACACATGCAATCATTATACTTAATAAAGACATGATACATGAACATATATAGTGTACATATATTTTCCGTTCTCAATTGAACAAACGGTATCTAAACATACATTACTATTTATTCTAAACAAAATCGACCTGAAACGTATATACTGTTTAATTAGTGTCTATATCCAGACATGTCCTAATCACTAGTCATACTTGTCAGCCATATAAGAAGATAATGAAAAAATATAAGTAAGGTATTTGCAATTGATGGTATAACAAGTGTTCGTATTCTTATTGTTTAAACTATTCTTTGTTAAAAATCTCCATAGCGACTGATTGAAGGTATGTATGTATGTTAGCATGTAAACGTGTGTGTGTGTGTGTGTGTGTGTGTGTGTGTGCGCGCACGAGAACATGTTTTCTGTACACATTTATTGTACCATAAGCCAAATAGCCCTTTTGTGTAGTTTTGTGTAGGCCTGAAACTAAAGCACATTGAACAAGTAGACGATGTGTACTCTATGGTATTTCAAAAATATAAACATGAAAACCTTAGACTTTCCTCGAACAAAGTGTAAAACATCAAAGTTGAGACCAATCTTCTGTGTAAGAATACTTGTTCATCAATCACAAGCGTTATAAATTAAAAATCGTACCGTAAAACATAAGATAAATAATAACGCATGGTTTTTCTTTATCATTATTTTGTAGCTTGTTTATGTATAGCACAATACTGTTGTCAATCGAGGTATACTACCCTCATATTAGATGTAAGTAGGACTTCATGTTTGAATACAGTATGTATAAATGCTACACATTATTCTGTGAAGATATGTATGTCCAATATACTGAGTTTGTGTTGTCATTAAGTAGGTGAACATGACAACAACTTACCAGCAAGTAACATCAACTATAGAATTACGGAACACCAGTAACGGCCACATGTTGGTTGTCTATCGCCCAACGTTTGGGTTTACACTTTTTGCGGCGTACGTTCCGGTCCAGTGAGGACACAACAAGAAGAAATAGGATCAACAGAACAAACTTTATTGACCAAAAAACAATAGCTTCATCAAAAAGAATAAACAAGTTAAATGAGACGGATATTCACAATGATTCCACTCATACCTTTTTTGTTTGTTTGGGCATTAAGGACCCCGACATTGATCCGAAAAAAAGCTTAAAATCGACCGTCATCAACGGATTCCAATGAGAAAATGAAAGATCTTGATAAATCAAAGCTCTGAAGCCAGAGGGGAAGAGGGAAAATCCCGATGGTAATAAAGGACAAAAACCATACCCAACAATTCTATAAATAGTATTGCCAACATTTTAAATGTGCGCACAGTATAAGTAGGAATTTTTAAACGTATTCCCCTGGACACGTGTTTCAGACCAGCTTGTTCTCATCATCTAAGTGACGTATTAACATATATGAAATGTAATATTTTTTAAAGACAGACAGGCGGACTGACCGACTTACTAACAATAAAAAGAGCAGAAACTGCTTAAGTAAATATACATTAAAAATACAAAACCTCCCAACTCTACAATTCATTTTCTTTATAGATGACAACGGCAAACGTAAAATACAACCATCAAATATTGTCTAAGTCCTTACCTTACGAGAAGTCGGGTAGGTATGTCATGATTATATAATGACTAACTTGGCATACCGTATGATCTAATCTCCGTTAACTATTTATGTTTCTACGTATTCGCTACTTGACTGTGACCTAAAAGGGTTAATATACTTTGATCACGGAAGTTGACCCTGATATTTTATTACTGGAGAAATAATAACTGTTGTCTTATAATTGCCAAATCAAGGAAAATCCCACTGACAGTGGATTTATGTAAAACGTTCCACATTTAACATGTCCCGTCCTTGTCCGTAATCGTGTTCGTGTTTATAAATATCTATATTTAAAACGACTCCAATACATAACTGGGTTTTCTATAGTTGAAGGATTATGCAAGAAACAATGCTAAATGAGACTAATGCAAAGCTGTACTATCCCAATACTTACCGAGGCCAATATTTTTTATCTGATACTGTCACACAAACGAATTATTTTTTTAATACAAAAATGCAATCTGAAACATTCCTCCGATAAATATGATATTTAAAATAGGAAAGAGTCGATACTCGTGTGAGACAACCCCGTCGCGAACCCCAGATCTTGCTTCGAAGCAGCCGTCATGAATTGACGCGAAATAAATAAGTAAATAACAAAGAACACAAATTTTTTGAATAATTAACAATATCTGTCCATGTACTAGTAAAGCAGAATATTGAATTATAAACATCAAATAATTATTGGGAAAACATTTGAAAGTTAAATGAGTGTTACAAAACAGTAAGTGGAATTAACAGAAAGAGAGACATTGACAAACAGACATTAACTGCATCAATCAATTAAGCACCAGAATGTAAGGAATTAAATTTACATCACAACAATCCTCAAGACAAGTAATGCATGCTTAGGATGGTCACCTAGAACGAAACAAGGATTGTGGTTAAACCGGTAAATGAGACATAAACCTTCCCTCTTTCTGCATTAGAACTTGAATGACCTCAAAAGATGTTATCGGATTTCAGTCCGTTTACAAAAGGTTCATTTGCCCGCCAATTTCAAGGTAACAACTTCTGTACGTCTGACTTTTGACAATATCAAATTCTATTTGTTATAACGTTCATACATGTATATTTGGTTCATTGTTCTATGTGCGTCCCACTTTTTCATTTTGTTGCCCATGTCCATGGACCTACGGCATTAGAATATCGTCTTGGTTTTTCGAATTAATTACATTGCTGATGAGGACTGGTTTGCCCGTAACACGTGTCCAGAGGAATGCGTTAAAAACTCCTATTTTGACTGCGCGCATATCTAACATCTTGGCAAAATTATTGTATAGTAGTTTTAAGGTATGGTTATTTTCCTTCATTACCATTGGGATTTTCCTCCTCCCTTTTGGCTTCATAGCTTCGATTTATCGAGGTTTTGTCCATTCTAAATTCATTTTCCCCTTGGATTCCATTGAATTTGAGCTTGGTCTCGGGTCAAGACCGAGGTCTTCTCACCCACTTGGTTAGTTTGACGTCATTTTTAAATGCTTGTCTCACTTTGCTAATTCATGTTGGTGGTGACTTTTTGAAGAAGTTATTGTTTGTTTGCCAAGGATGTTTTTTCTTTGCCTATTTACATAATGCGAGTACAAGGAATGTTGTCTTATTTTGACTGCGTGTACAACTAACTTTTGCCTATTTATAAACTATTAGTTGTTGGTAGAATTGTTCAAATTGTCAGACTTTCTTGCCTTCCTTTTTGCCTCTATGTTTATTTGGTTTTTGTCTAAATTCAAAACATTTTTCTTGTGGGTGGGTGATTTGGTGTGTATGTAGGTAAGTCGGTGTAAAGGCAGGTAGGGAGGATTCTAAAAAAACAGGCTATACCTCAAAAGGTATTATAAATGTGCCCTGATCGAGACTCGAACTCTCGACAATGATGTTGACACCCCATCCTAGCCAGGAAATTCCAGCGCTCTAATCACTGAGCTACCAAATACCCCTCAAAAAATAAATATTGTCATAACTCAGGGTCAAGCCGACACGTCATAAATCAGATGCACTACATATAGGCAGACTGTACAACACACATAGAGACAACACATGACGTCTGGTCTAAAGATCAGACGGTAGAGATACTTAATTTCATTACGACTAACATATCGTAAATTTGAGGTCCCGTAAGATTTTGCATTTCTAGAAGTATGATCATGATAGAGAGGATTCTAAATAACCACGCGATAGCTCGAAATAAAGTATGTACATGCCCTATAGCTAAGTGGGACTCGAACCCCGACCATAACTTCAACAACACCGCCAAGCCAAGAAATCCAGCTCACTTACAACTGAAAAACACTGTATTAAATGTACTAAATTACCCAATAAAAGATGTTTTTTATAACTCAAGGTCCAGACAACTGATCAAACAAACCTGACACGTCATAAATCGGATAAGGTCAATACATAAACATGCATACAGAAATGTGATTGTGTAAGGATCCCAAGTTATGATAATATAAAGGAAAGCGTGTTATATTTCACTAAGCCAATCAAAAATTAGGCTAAACGAAATGGCTGCCCATTCTCCACTTCAGAAGTCCAAGGTGATAATGTTTTGTTTTTATATTTCAGTTATTTCTTCAGTACTATTTTGCGGATTTTTCTCACTCAATTGCATGTTCTTTTTGCATCTTGACTTATCTCCGTTTCAATGTTTTACGTAATGTGTGGTCTTTTTGCTTTATAATATCAACTTAATTTAGCCATGCAGCCTAGGCGTGCATAATTGTTTAAACAAATATACTGCGACCTGATAGATAGGCCTTCCGAGAAAATATAAGTTAAAGCGATAAAGGAAAAAAAATATACGACATTCGTGGTGAACACATGTGTAATTTATTTATAACGTCTTTCTGTGTAGGTTACCTGTGGTTGTAATCTTTGTATTGTAACTATTGTGTGCCCCCTGTTATATCGCTCTGTCTAGACAAACAAATATTGTCTTACTCTAGGATGCCAGCACGACGGTACAACAATGTGACAAAATAATGCAATAGTTCGACGGCAACATGGAATCGTCATACAAAACAGGAGGAGTGGAATAAACGAGTGACATTGACAAACCAACAATAGCTGCATCAAACATTTAGCACCAGAATAAAAGGAAACAGACCGAGGCCACAACAATCCCCAATGAAGTTATCCATGCTGAACGAATCACGAAACCAGTCTATAAGTGACGTCAGTGATCAATTGTTAATTTAGTAAATTATAATTCTTTATGTTTTTGATGACAAAAAATATACATTCTTTTTATGCGCATATATAGTTACATATCCTTCTGCTTGGTTTTATTTAATTTCGTTATTATGAGAAAGTCATATTTTATGTTTTAATGAAAAGTATAATCTTCAGATCAAAAGATCCGTCAGCAGATTAAGTGACCCGGTTGGGATCCAGTTAACTGGTTTAACCAAAACATCAATTGGGGTCAATACACTTCTTAAGTAGTTACGTGGTGGTGGTTTATTTTATGTATGTTGTAGTGCCATTTGATGTGTGTTGCCGTTTTCCTTTCTTAAGAAAAATGAAAACAACAAAAATGGACGTAACCAAGTAGCTTATACATAGCCGATTTGTTGATTCCACATATAGCTAATTTATGAAATTATATGACGTGGGATATTTTTACTAATGTTATTTATATTGTGTTTATTTACTATTTAGTTATCTAGGAAAGTCGCATATAAATAGTATATTTACTGTTTAGAAAGGTGTATAGTAAGTGCCTAATAGGAACATGTTATAGCCTACAGCTGCACGCTAGATCTGTACGTACATGGATGTCCACGTCCATGTAAGTACAGCCTACAGCTGTCCTTATGTGAGTCGGACAATGTATAAAGACTCACATATCGAGCATATGAATCAGGATGGTTTTGACCTCTGGAGAACGAAGCGCCTCAGTTATTTTGAATTCAAGATAGTCTTCGCTATATTCAGTATTTTATGTGTATTTATATTTTGGACACTATCATAAAATTCTATTAGTTATATTCAAGTATTTCTGTGTTTTGTTACACTAGGCATGTAGATACTATAAGAGGATCATAGCCACGTTTAAGCAATTGCCTTATAATATATGAGGCAACGGAAAATATGTTAGGGTTATTTCAAAATGTCAATATAAAGCATCGTACAATTAATTGTGTTAAAAAGGTCGACGCTGCAGAAATACTTAACCTCAAAGCATTAAAGTATGACTCATGAATAGATAAACAACCAAACACATTGTAAGATTACATAACATTTTTAATAACATACATAAATTTATAACTCTAGTTTACAAACTGCATATGTTGAATAAAGTCTGGCGAAATGCTTATATGCTTTTAAGGAATATGAAACTAAAATCTCTAAAATCGTCAAAATCGGCAGTAGTCAACCATTAACTGATCATAAAACAGTCACTCGTCGCGGACACCTGGTTTCAGTTCCGGTTATTTCATTTAAGTTTAATATTTGTATTTTGATGTTTTTCCGTCGAATGACGTCTTTGTTTTTCCAAAAATAAAATTCATTTTTGAAGAAAACATTGACCTTAATACATTAAATTATGACTACATATATTCCTCTTTTTATTCTTAATGCTGTGTCATTTTATATTCCTTAAATAGCTTGGCTAATTATGCAGTGCAGTGCGATACATGTGTGTTCGCTTACAAGGCATTGCCTTATTCATATTAATCATTTATGTATTGTAATAGAACAATTATTACTTCCGGGCTTTGGTCGATATATGGCTTTATTGACTCAGTAAGAAACGTGGTCTTGGTACTTGGTCATTTCTGCGAGACTGTTCATGTTTGAAAAATATTTCATTTTTTGGCAACATGCATATTTAAAATAATGTACAGGTAAAAATAATTGAAATATAATTGATGTTGAATTGTAATATCTAGCTATTCGATCGTTTTTTAGACCATCCAAGGTGGACATTTCTCCTACAAGTCCCGACCACCTTCCGTCCGTCGTCCGTCATAAACTTTTCACATTTTCGACTTCTTAGATTTGTTCAAATGAAGGGGTTCAGGCCCCAGGGGGCACAACTAGGGGGCCAAAGTGGAGAAAATTTGTCAAAACGTCAAAAATTTTCTTCTAATAAACTAGTAGGCCTAAAGCCTAATGTTTTGGTATGTAGTAACTATTCACATTTTTTACTTTCCAAAACTATTGGACCAATTTCATCCAAACTTGGTAGAAGTCATCTCTGGGGGAACATAATTTAGATTTGTTTAAATGAAGGGGCTCCGGCCCGAGGTGGTGCCACGTACCACCATTACACTCTCTCTGATTATCAAGAGCAGCAGACTACACCACTATTACATCTTCTTTGATTATCAAGAGCAGCAGACTACAACACCATAACATCCTCTTTGATTATCAAGAGCATCAGACAGCAACACTATTACATAATCACTGAATATCAAGAGCAGCAGACTACACCACTATTACATAATCACTGAATTTCTAGAGCAGCAGACTACAACACTATTACA
>JAUMGZ010207623.1:0-12143 GCA_032359645.1 Pododesmus macrochisma | reverse complement strand
GACGTGCATATGTGACCAAAGGTCACATTAGGGACTACTAATCGAGCTGATAGTTGAAGCTGAAGTCATCATATCAGAAGCAAATATCAAGGAAATATGTATACAATCATGCTATATATAACACCAAAATCGACCCACAAATGACGCGATTTGGTATGTACTAATAGCGAGAACAATTGGCGGAGTTTTCGAAAGCATTATATAAGGATTTTGTATATTTGTTGTGGTATAATGCGATAAATAAAGAGTTGAAACCATTGATATACTTAATAAAAATCGTCATCATCAGTACTATCGTTTAACTTTATTCCGAAATATTATCAGACAGTCTTCAGTTGAAGCTGCAACTTTTGAGAATGCCATAGCCAAAAAATTGAAAGGTCAAGTATTGGAGATAACAAAAAAGGGGGAGCAAGCAAAGAGATTTGTTTAGAATATCAGAACAAAATTAAAGAAAATGTATTTATACATTTGGCCAATAGGTCAGTTGCGACTACAGTAGGATGGTTGTTGGTCATGAATGTCCATGCTGTTAGAACTGCAGTGTATGTTTGATATCAAATCTTCAAACTTTTCTCACTATGAACTTATATTGTATATGGAATGTCATCTGAATCAACGAAACAGACGACCATGGTATGTGTCAACAAACATTAAAAATAAGGAAGAAAGATACATGCATTAGAGGGACTGACGGCTAAGGAAAACTCCAACAAACATTAAAAGTAAGGAAGAATGATATAGGAATCAGAGGGACTGACTGCTATGGAAACTCACACAAACATCAAAAGTAAGGAAGAATGGCATCCGAATCAAAGGGACGGACGGCTAAGAAAAACTCCAACAAACATCAAAAGTAAGGAAAAATGACATCCGAATCTGAGGGACGGACTGCTAAGGAAAACTCCAACAAATATCAAAAGTAAGGAAGAATGGCATCCGTGTCAGAGGAAATGATGGCAAAGGAAAACTCCAACAAACATCAAAAGTAAGGAAGAATGGCATCCGAATCAGAGGGACTGACGGCTAAGGAAAACTCCAACAAACATCAAAAGTAAGGAAGAATGGCATCTGAACCAGAGGGACTGACGGCTAAGGAAAACTCCAACAAACATTAAAAATAAGGAAGAATGATCCAGGATCGGAGGGACTGACGGCTAAAGAAAACTCCAACAAACATCGAAAGTAAGGACGAATGAAATCTGAATCAGAGATATACGTACCCAATATGCTTATGTTATGCCAATTCCTTCAAAAGTAATTACACAAAATCCAAATCATGTAGCAGAAAAATATATGACCCAAAACTCATTATCAAGCAAATTATAACCCCCACCCCAAAACATAATCGAAAACCTCAATAAGTTAACATAGTTTATATTGTGTAATAGCAATAATCTATTATCCCATTTATTTGTTGTTGAGGGATATTTTGAGCCCTAGGAGCATGCTTTCGTTCTTTCTACATGTCGACAGCTGACTTTCAATGCAATCATCATTGACTAAGTCTAATAATTTATGAGAAAAAAAACAATTTGTCAAATGTTCGCCTTTTTTGCCCCCCTAATGGCGTGTCTATTGACCGAGCCTCGTCAATTGAACTAATCTGAACCCCTTTCCCTCTATGTTTGGTTGAAATTGGCCCAGTAGTTTTGCAGAAGTTATAGTCAAATGTGTCAATGGTTGCAATGGCGTTCACATTGACATCCCCTCCAAAAAAAGATCACGTAGCAAATTTTTAACCAAAACAAAATCGGTTCCGCATGTCCTCTGGATACGTTAAATGCAAACATTAAGTTCTAGGTCTTTTAGTTTATTGAAGAAGATTTTGAACCTTTGGCGAATAACCTTATTTTGGCCATAGTGGCACCCCCTAAATGATGAGCCCCGTAACTTGAACACACCTGAGTCCCATTCCCCGTGGATGCTACACTCTAAGTTGTGTTACAATTTGCAAAGGTGTTTTGAAGTTGTCGAAAACCATTATTTGAATAAATCTGAATCCTCTCTTATTAGTTATGCTACCTACCAAGTTTATTCGAATCCATTAGTGTTTTTTGTCGAAAATAGATAGAATTAACGACGACAACGACGGACGGGATTTGTATGAGAACAATCTATACCTCGGACCTTCAGTAAAGATGAATGGACATGTGTAAACGGTCATCTCCCTTAGAATGCAAAAATGCAATCTGAAACATGCCTCCAAAAAATATAACACTTATAGAAGGAAAGAGCCAATACTCTGCGAGAGACAACCTCCGTCCGATATCGAATCGTTCTGATGTAAAAACACATTTAAAAACACATATGTACAGCACTGACTCAACTGCGGAAACTCAATGCAAAATATTATTGCATAACGGATTCAAGAAATATAAGATTCAATCAATTTTCTTAAAAACGTTTTTCCGTACTATCGAAAACACTTCAGAGCACTGTTATATTCAATAACAGAAAACATGATTGCTAAACTTAACATAATCACAGAAGCATGTATACAATCTCCACGAAGACTTAATCACGCATACTACGAAATGTGCAATGATTTCAAAATTCAAACTGCTGAAAGCTAGACTGGTTACGTTCCCCTGATACGCCACACGATTGTTTTTTTTTTATATTGGGTACAAGTTGAAAATACCCAAAAATAATAATAAAGACAAAAAAACTTCAAAGAAGCACAAAGCGACGGTAAGTTTTATGAAACTAAATGTGCAAAATGAGAAAAACCAAAACAGTAAATGCACATTACTCTATAAACCAGATAATGAAGAGTTTTACACATTTTAATACTCCAAATTGCAGACTGAAAAAGGCCACCAATTAATATCATATCTACAAGAGACAAAAATAAATCTATATGTGAGAGATGAGAGGACCTCGTCCAAGATTCCAGGCCTAGCTACGAATCAACAATCATCAACTAATGTGCAAGGGAAAATGAATTTTGAATAGAGAACACCAAATAAATCAAAGCTAGGGAGCCACTAGAGGGTGTGGGAAGTGGGGTAAGAGATACCGATGCTGTTAAGGACAAAAACCACACCCCAACAATGCTATAAAGATTTAAGCAATTTTAAATTCACAATTGTTCTACATTGAAAACGAAAGGCATTAAACGGAATCATAAACAGTGACAATAGTATATGATGAGAAACCAAATTACACTGAATAATTTACACACTTAAAAAGCAATTTTGAAATTAATTTCAGTCCACAAATAAAAAGTGAAAATGCATACCAGAAACAGTTTTACACGGAGAAACTACATCATCAGAAATTTTGTTCTGTTTACATAGCCCAGACAAATGCAAACCAGAGACGACTCTCCACACGACAAACCAAAATTATAACAAGTAATTCACAACTACCGATATGTTAAATATCGAACAACACATTAAACTGGAAGTATGTTGAACTTCTACAATGAATAATTAATCAAAACAGTAATTACGTATTTTATAATATTTATTTCCATAAAACATTTTCAGACGATACTCCGTCAGACAACGGAAGCAAAATGATATTAAACGAATGCTCCCTCACTGACGGAAATCTTCTGTTTTGGGACAACTGCCAGATTTGGCGGGAAAACATAAAACATTCTTCAAGAGTAAAAAACAAAACAACGTATTATAGAATAGATAAAAAGACGGAACATTTTAGATGAAGTTACCCACATAAATACATTTATTGACTTGTTAATTTTCTCCTAATCTTTCATTCTTACAAATCAAACATACATGAATAAAAAATACTGCTTTTATATATAAATACGGAGATTTTGAGGAGGAGATTCACTCGACCAATCAGGTCAGCAAGCGGAGGATAGAAATGAAATTCTTTTGCACAACTACCATTCATCTATCTAGGATAAATCGTTTATTTCTATTTTCTACTTATTTCTTTTTCTATAGCATTGCGTACACGTGAACACTTACTTACAGAATGTTTCTTAATGGTTGCAAAAAAAAATCACTTCAATAGTTGAAAATATATCAAATACATATCGAATTGTATTTTAAAAGAATACCATTTCTTCTTTAAAAAAAACTAATTTTTTATTATATAATACTGTTAACATCACGTTTAAATTAAAAATCCGAAATATATGTAACCAATTTGATTTTCATAGAAATGAAGAGAAAAATATGTATATTATTACAGAAAAATTGATGCAATTGAAGCCATTCGGAACATTTTTTAGAAATACAGGCTATTTTTATTATATAATACTGTTAACATCACGTTTAAATTAAAAATCCGAAATATATGTTACCAATTTGATTTTCATAGAAATGAAGAAAAAAAATATGTATATTATTACAGAAAAATTGATGCAATTGAAGCCATTTGGAACATTTTTTTGAAATACTGGCTAGGTGGCAGATGGATCACACAAAACTGTATGACGTAATAGTTGTGTTAACAAGCACAACTCCTAGGGAAAGATAGCACAATAGACACACGAACAACAACACTTTTGACAGATAATTAAATATCACGTAATTTCAATATTTACACACTATTTTGAATCAATATCTAATATATATATCATAATATTCAACTATATATGGCAAGAGAAAACAAACATCGACATTTTCATTTAATTCATCTAAAATAAGATATTCCCTGGCTTGATTTCGATGAGTTAATTGTGTTAAATACTCGTGTATTCAATAAATAAATGTATACAACACGGTATGTTAATGCAATGATAAATTTGTTTCTGATAACATACGATGAAAAGAATACAGGTTGCAGCAGAGAAGTGTAACCATCAAGAAACCGATTAGGTAACAAGTTAACAATCAACATACCGATCAGGTAAGAAAGTTACCATTTAGATACCGATTTGGTAATAAGGTACCGATTAAGGTACCGATCAGGTAAGAAGGTTACCATTAAGATACCGATTAGGTAATAAGGTGCCGATTAAGGTACCGATCAGGTAAGGAGGTTACCATTCAGATACAGATTTGATACATGTAGCAGCATTCTTGATCTGAAAATATAGTTGATTTCTAGTTTCTGTTAACATTTTAATGAAAAAATCCTGATTTTTAATGAAATGCTAACATTGCATGATCAAACGTTTATCAAAGCTTGACCGTGTTTGGAGATTCCTGGTGGATACTTTTTAGCACAAGTCCAGTTCCACCGGAACGTCTTATTGTCTATTTGTCTTGTTTCCTCATACAGACATATTTTTGTTCTATCTAAGCATGACTTTTCCATTTACTTCCTTCAAAACAACTTTTCAAGCGTTCAGATATTCTGTCTTTCGAATACAATGCAGCACTTTACCATTGATGGGCTGAACAAACACTCCAATCATACCCACATGTTTTTGTGTGATATGTTCACGTTTAAACATCAGCCATTGATATGGCGCCCGAAACCATTACCGGAAGCGGAAGCTCGTAGTAACGCCACGGTAGCGTTCTATTGAGATGATGTTCGTTAGATTGAGCTGATTCAGTGAGAAGAAACACAGTAATGAACGAGGAAACGTTTATGAGATCTAATTGTCACTGTCATTGTCACGCTTGTACATGATGCTGATGACCTTGTTGACCTTGTTGGTGGAGATGTTCCTTGTGGTCTGGTGTATCGTCTCTTAGCCTCGCTTTGGCTCTTTCATTTAACTTTTTCCTTTTCATTCTTCTATTTTGAAACCATACTTTCACTTGTCGCTCAGAAAGCTGTAATTTACATGAAATTTCCCATCGTTTTTGTCGCGTAATATAAGAACTATTCAAGAATTCATTCTCAAGGACCATTGACTGATACCGAGTGTACGGTTTCCTCTTCTTCCTGCCTTTTGCTTCTGAAAATACAGAAAGTCAACAACACATGAATATTTGGAATCATTCATTTTTCAATTATATTAAACAGTTTAACCAGAATAGAACAACTAAAAGTATTTCTAATGGATTATATACAAGCTTTGCATATTTATGTCTATCAATGTTGAAGAACACAAACAAAATCAAAATCTTACTATGAAAATTCAAACGGCAATTTTAATGTTCAAATAACATTGTTTATGTCTGAATATCACTTCTTTTAATCAATATGTCCAAATGATAAATCTTATTGCAATGACGTCAACATAGTATTTCTAAATCTTTCAAATTGAATTGTATTGATTGTATATAATGTTTCGCCGATCGTCAAATAACACATTTTAAAATGATGTCTTAAAACTTGAAATTCCTCGAAAATTAAGTCATTGTTGTTGGCAAATTCGACACAATCAATTAATCGTTGATTCGTTCATCTGGAATTGATTAAATATGTTGATCAAAGAGTTTTTTAAAAAAAATGTTCGTTTTCACGAACAATTACCTAAATGGTGCCCCCACATATCGATTGTTGATAGACGCATGTCATCGGTAATTATCAGTTAAAACATATCGGGAAATCAAATTCACCCATCGGTGCCCCTTTATAAATCGATTGATAATAGAATACACGATTTGTGTAATTATCCTGTGGTTGTATAGATCTTCTAGTGCCGTTCGTCGAGCTAATTTTGAAACAATTAAGACAACACGGGTCTAATAATGCAAATATGCATCCAATAAACCAAAATCTTCCTAAACAATAGAGAGATGTAATGTGTGCCTTGATGCTAATTCCATGGGCGACTAAATGTGGAAATGAAGCATGCACATTATTTCGTAATTGCGTCTTTCAAAACCTCCATTCCAGGAGAGTTCCTGTGATCTACAGTCCCTATACAAAAACGTCTTCCACTTGAGTTAGTATTCAAGAATATTTACAAAGAACTTCCATATCTAAAGGAAGCTACGAATTAACTTTGGTCCAGTCGCTTTAATTTGAATTTCTTCGTTAAATAATTCCCAGTATGGACACAAACAAATAAAGATCTTATTTTGTTCAAACAAATTGTTGCTGTAAGCGAGTTGTTATATTTTCAAATGTTGCTCGTGACGTATGTATAGGCCAAGCTACCCTTATAGGGCACATTTTAATTTCAGCTGTTTTCAAAAATTGCAGTCATAAAATTTATTCTTTATCAAATACCTAATATCAACAAAAATATTTACTTATAACAGTCTCAAAAAAACAAGAATTGTCCGCTTTGAATTGCGTTATATGTGCAACTATCTTTGCAAGTAAAGATGTTAAAACATTTGTGGTTTCTGATTTTCCTTCCTTCTTTCTTCATTTGTTTAATGAATTCGCAAATGATATTGCTGTTGTTTATCTAGCTATAGTATGTTCCCTCTCTTGATGGTGCGTTGTGAAACAATAAGTTTTGATCCGCTCAACAAACTGTTAAAAATTGACTTTAAAACCAGATTTTGTCATTCAACTTGTGAATTTACTTTCCCTGTCTACCCCAATTTGTGGTGCCCAGCGAAAAGGATATTTTGCAAGTCTGAGAAAAGCACTGTTATAGTCGGGCACACTGCTAAATACATGTATATTCCATAAAAAGATTATCAAAAAATTAAGCAAGAACTTTTCACATTTTTCCCAATTGTTAGACAGTTGAAAGAAAGGAAACACAATTTATTTTCTTGGCCTGATAAACGAACAAGGTAGCAAACTGATTTATGATTTTACTTCCGTAATTTGTTATGCTATGTAGTCAATGACTGCAAGATCTGACTTCCGTGTCTGTTCATGTTAAGAAAAAAACTGTCCTTCTAAGCCACCGTACTTGCGTGATGTCAATTACAATATATTTAACCTCCCATTTAAGTGAATTACGTACATCGCCGTAAAAAACTCGTATCGATCTTAGACTTTTTAAGCGAACACGTTGTACGGACTCCCGTGAGATTCCAGCATATATGTATGTATATACAAAGCAAATGAGCAGATAATGGAAGACGGTGTTTGAATGCAATTGACAGAACTGGAAAAACTTACTCGAGCATAAAATGCTTTCCCATTGATACGAACGTATGTGTTTAAACGTAAAGAGCTTGTGAGAAAACAATTAATTCGAGACGAACCACTTCCGAGACTCACACGAGCGTATACAGACAAATCAAATGTTAAAGAGTGTATATAAAAAAAAGTTTCTTGTGTTACATGCTAAATGACATGTATTTTTCTTTAATGGTTAAAATGTGTAGACAGAGTACTAAATGTACCAGGACTCCACTCAAAAATATTCTTTATGACAATCATGAGTTAAGTAGTGGGAGGGTAGTGGCGGGATGCCTAGACATTTCAACATAACACGTCTTCATTGTTCTAGAGATTAAAGGTCTTATAAGCAATTAAGTTCACTTGTCTGTTTTTCACGTTACAAATAAAGATTGTTATAAAGGTCCCTGTAGCTACATTTATGCGATATTCGCCAAGGTCGTGTTATCCTGATGCAGAGCTAACCGATCATTGTGCAATCTCGTACCGTCGGAGTGATAAAACGATAAGGCGTGTTCGTGCTTAATATTGAAACGAGTAGAAATTACATCGGACAAGAATTTTAATCAAACTTAACCATTTTGATAATCTATGATGGTTATGTAATGAGCATAGACAGAAACAATCTAAAAATCTTGACCAACCGTTGACCAATCATGTTTGAAAGTACTACACTGGACAAACAAAAAAGACTAGAAAGAGCAGCAGAAATATCTGCGCAAAGTATATTTGACTTGAACACGACCGAATGAAATTAGAATCAGATGCCGGGCTAAGATGCTTACGTTTTCAAAATCATCAAAAGCCATAAGAAACAGTGTCAAATGACTCACTATTGCACCGTGGCCTCGTCGTTTTAGCATATTCTACCAGGGTGGTAGCACCGTCATAACACATTGTGTCTCATTTAGATACGTATCCTTCATATATTCTACAACCGCTCAAAATATCAGATGTTATCGGCGCAAAATTTGTATCTTGCATGTGTAAGGTACGCCCAATTACACCGTTTATTTGTTAAGAAGCACCGTCTTTTCCAAATTCTGCCATAACTCATCCGAATGCCTACCACAAAGTCAAGTGTCATAGACGCTTCATAATATTTACAAAACTTGCGGCCGTTACAAACTCTCCAGGAACCCTGATGCCTACCTCGATGTTTCAGCGATAAACATACATCCGCGGCCATATTTCACTCGAATGAGGATAAATTCCCAACGGGACTACTGGCTCGCCATATTGCAATGTGAATACTGCAAAGCATAAATAACGGAGGTTTGAAATGGTTTCCTGCCTAACTCGAACAGCACTCTAAGTCCTTTCATCTGATACAAAGTGGGTGGCTTTTCTTGGGTTGCTACTGAGTGTGCTTACTGTAACGATCTAAATTAGTAAATAGTTTATACCACGCATACTCTTAATCCTATTTGCTGCTCGTCAAAAGCGTATATGGTGTATTGGCATTTGTAACTTAATCTTAAATAAAAAAGGTATAGAAAGCAAAATGCGTTTATCAACCACGGACATAACCTTAAAGGCCGAATTTTTATCTCGCTGATTAATCGTTTGGTTTATACTTTTATAGTTCACGAGAAAAGAAAGTTACATAACACTTATTAAAAAAAATTGTAATCATTTTAATTTACCGAGGAACGTTTTGTTTCCATTTGCTTACCAATGACCTGAGAAACGTCCTTGACAATTGTGAGTAATGAGCTATGAGGCTTTCAATTTGTACTTTACGGGCTCTTGACTCTATACTGAGGCTGTTTTGGAAGTGGAAAACAATAAAATTTAAACGTAATTGTTTAGAATGTGTCGCAGCTGTCTATTGAAATTTATTTAAACCGACAGACTCACTCGACATAATAAACTCGTTGACACCTTTCATTACATACAATTCCATGTGTTTCAAGAGCTGCAGTTGAAATTGTAGGCGTGTTTGTATACGTTACTTGAACGCCGTCGTGTTTCCAATCCTTGAAAAGGACTTCTGATGAATTTACAGGCACCATAATTTTGCCATGGTATTATAATATATTTTGACAGTCGATGGCATTCTGTCTCAATTGTTATTATGTTTATTTATGGTGTTTATGGCTTGTGTCGGGGCTGATTACGACTTGCCGTGCACTATTGCGCAGTTATCAGTTAAATTGTGTTCAGTAGATCAGCTATCATGTGCCAGTCTTTGTCGAATACACGCTTTTAAATTCACAGATAATGTTCTTTATTTACAAGCGTTTTATATCTCTTGATCTGAATTATGTAATTTGACATTTTAAATATAACTCGACCTTCAAAAAATAAAATATTCTCAAGTGCATTGTTATTCAAAGTTGAGACCTAAATATTACGTGTTTCTCATGTTATGCTTGATATTCAATTAACGGCCTTTAATATGTGTGACCCCATAATGTGTAAGAAAACGATGTAGATTTTTTCTCAATAGAAATATGAATTAAATTACAGGTTAAGAACAAAGAACAACGATTTTACCTCAAAAAATCCAACAAAACAATGTTGCCAGCATCAGAATTACCCCTAACAAATTCAATTTAAGCAATTTTTCAACAACGGGATATTCAAAACGTAATCAACACGTTATCATATTTTAAGTGTAAAAATAAAAGCACACTTTAACACTTTTAAATTGATTGAAAGACTATCATATCTGACAATCTTAGGTCGTATAAATCTTGATGACCAGTCAAGATAAACAAGATTTGCTACGACTCGGAACTGAAGCTTACAATTTTATCTATGTTACAAAACCGATGTTGTGCATTTTAACGTATGTGCGGTCTAATTCTGTTTAGAATAAGAGAAAAACCACCAGGACCGTGTTTACTGCCCATCCTATAATTCAACTTTTAATTAAAGACGAGTAGAAATATTTCATTGTAAACTTGATGTGAAACTTTAAGTTATTGTTATACTTTTTCTATTTGGTTAAAGAGGTATCTTGTCATAGCAATATATTTATGTACATTTTTATACAAACTGTTGTTTTATTTAGTCAGGCCAAACAAATATAATATGTGTGAATCTTGCTACGTTATGGGAAAAACTGAGTAAAATGGTAGGGGGAGGGGGTCTTTCATTTATTTTTATATGAGCCTTAATAGAGAAGGAGATTTTGATTTCTACACTGTCTGTGCTAAACTGGAAATACAAGCTGTAGCTAAAGGTCGCTAAAACCTAGGAATGTTAAGAATCAAATAAAATTTTACTTTGGCCTATTGGTATTCGGCGGACGAGATTCTAGAAATGAAATGAAAAATCTATAATTTTATAATGCAGTATATGCATCGTTAAATGCAAGATCAACTACCACTCATAAATAACGAACAATAAAATCAAAATATATATTTCATGTGATTACATTTGAGAGTTTTATCATTAATATACGTTATGTATAGGTATATGTATATACCGTATACGTTTATCAGTTGAAATGAATAGTTTTCAACCTGTATACAATATATGATATTACGTCGTTTATGGGAGCGGAATGGTCGTGAAATAAGAATAAAAATTCAAATTCAATTCTGGAATGGTAGATCTTCGATGCCGCTCTATCGACATCAAGGCCTTAGATTTAAACATGTAATTTGAAATAAGCTCTGACAGAAACGGCCGATACAGTATCATCTGCACGCAATTGATGAAATTTTGATCGGTTATGGAAAGCCCGAGACTTTTACTGTTTAATTCAATGAAACAATTTCAATAGTCATATCATAACACAGTGACACACAGCAAAAACCCCAATATGATTCCGTCTCTAAACAGCAAAACGCAATATTTGCTAAACTGTCCAGTTTCTAACCGCTGTAGCGATGGAACGTCTGCTGCCGCAAAACGCCGGGAAACCTAATGAATTAACTCCATAATATTGATGGCTTTTACTACAAAAGATTTCATTAACTCATTTCCTCGAACATTCGGGGTCTGTGTTTCTAACGATAGATAAGAAATATGTATAGTATCTGTCAAGTTGTTCCGAGCAGAGTCTCTCAACGGAAAAGTTTGTATCTCGCATTGCATGACGGGAATCAATATGGCCATCTCTTTACTGAAGTTTTGTGTTGTTCGTGTACTCTATTTACAGTAGCGATAAACAAACTGTCTAATTACCTTGGACGAAAGAAAGAAAGAAAGAAAGAAAGAAAGAAAGAAAGAAAGAAAGAAAGAAAGAAAGAAAGAAAGAGAAAGAAAGAAAGAAA
>JAUMGZ010207612.1:0-12143 GCA_032359645.1 Pododesmus macrochisma | reverse complement strand
TAGTGTATAACCCTGCCTCAAAAGCTTGGATGTCAACAGCAATCCTCTAGTGACAAAGTCTTGGTAGTGAGAACACGTTCGTGAATAACGAATTAGCTGTGACACATACATTCCATAAGCAGGTGAGGGGGGTATGTTGCTGTCTAACATACCTGATAGTTATATATAATTGTATAGCCATTTTCAGATATTTTTGAAGCTTTTACTATAGTCTTAATAGGGACAAATTTAGAAATGACGACGGATGGTGCTGAAATTTGGTATAGTGCTTGTTTTATATGTTTGTAGCAACGTTACGAAGTTTGGAAGCAATAGAGTAAGAGGTAAAACCTTGAACAGCTAAAACATTTGGACATAATAAGCGGATATGGAGTATAATAAGTGGATACGGAGTATAATAAGTGGATACGGAGTATAATAAGAAGCGCCATCAAGTATGAGTAGGATAAGAATGTGAAAAGGTTAATTCGTGGTTATAATGAATTTAAATGCATTTATTTCAGGAATATTTTTGGTAAATGTGCACCTCAACAATCGGTTGAGAGGGATTATTAAGATTTAATGCCATTTCTACAATCAAATTTCTAAGATGGCTGTCATATGTTTGTTACAGCCTTTCCTTTTGAAAAGGCATATTATTGACAAAAAGACTAAGGATCAACGTATTGAATCAATGTATTACAAATATTGTTCAAAAAAAGAAATTTCAGCACACTGAAATTTAAACACGACTGTCAATCGGTCCCATTTTTTTTAAAACATTGTACAAACTATTTTAGTCACAAAGTGTTTTTTCAACATGGATTCTTTTTCAGGTAACTGTGTGATAGTACAATAAAAAAAAGCTAGCACAATAAAACGGATGGTTAGCTAGTTTTAATGTTCACGTAGGTGTCAGCTGAGGGATCGATATTAAGATTGCATACTTGCTATGAATTGCATTTCCATTTTATGGAGCTTTAGAAATACACACAATCTCTAAAACATGTTCATGATAAGAATTGTGTACCAATTCTTTTAGGACGTTAAGCTCCAATGCAACATCTAAAATAATGACGTTCAAACAACATGAGACACTCGTATTTTGTTGTTGTCTGAATCTTGCCGATGTCCAGATTGGCATAAATATGATAGAACAGTTAATAGAGAGTCTAGTTATGGTTATATGATAACTCATTAAAAACAGAATAGATAGTGATGATGGGATTACTGGTATGTATTAAATTGCAAGACTATACAGCACTGCTACATTCATATGAAATAAACTATAATCAGGGTAAGTGTTCATTCCATCCTTTCATCTCTAGAGGAGATCGTGTCCGTATGAAATCTTGAGCTTCTATAATTGGATTTAATGCAAACACAATGTGAACTTTAAATCTGTTTTACCATAATAACTCCTCTGTGAAATTGTTCCTAAAAATGCTCCTAATCCTAAGGAGACCATGACCAAAAAGAAAAATGGTATTGTTTAACCCATCTTTGCAAAATATTTCTAAGTGGATATGTTGATCTTCATTGTAGATATAAACAAAATTTATAGATTAATATTTGATTTATATATGACTTTTGTTCTTATGCGAGAAGTGGGAAGGATGGGTTTTCGTTACTCAAAACGCCCTGTTTGGATGACCGTCCTATAAGTTGGTCCGCGTTTATAACTAGTCTTGATGATGGTCGCAATGCCATTTTAATTCCTTTACATGCTAACGTTGAATTGATTTATGCGGCTGTTGTTGATTAATTAATGTTTTTAACGCTTACCAAATTGCGAGCACCTGGTTTCGCTTTAATTTTTAATAGAAGCTCGTGATGTTTCCTTTTTTAGTTAATAAATGTATATCTGGTTATTTTTTCTGTGTGCGTCCCACTTTTCCTTTTGTTTGCCCATGTCCATAGACTTGCAGCTTTAGAATATCGTCTTGGTTTTCTAATTTACTACTTAGTTTTGATTATTCCACTCATTTATTTTTCTATAGGCGACATTGAGTGGTTTACCCCCAGGAATTAATGTTGGTTTATGTTTCCCAGATAGCTGTAATAATGAAGATGTCTCTAACTTTATAAATGCAAGTAAGTAAAAATAAAATGAAGGTTTAAATGGTTACTTAAGGTTAGATCGTGTTGTTCAGCAGGTATTACTTCATCATATATCCAACTGTGGTCGCATGAGTAACTGTCATAAGTAATTTAATACGGGAAACAAAAACATGCTATATGCTTCTTATGAAAAATAACGATTGAAAAATGTCAACCGTAGGTCATTTATATTCGAGATATTAAGTTTTGCACTTGAAAATTTGTTGGATTTTTAATACAAAAACGCAACCCGAACCACGCCTCCGACAAACATGATATTTACAAGAGGAAGGAGCCAATTTTACAGTTAATATTGTTACGTTTTAACGTAATACATATTCCTTGTACATTGTAAATATATTAACATTTATTTGATGAATGATTTCTTAAAAAATTCCTTAAAATGCTTTTGTTTCAGTTTTATCTCTAGTACAGATACAGAACACCACTTTACAAGCTGGAAAGTCTGTATGTATGCAGCGATTCAAAGCGCGAGAGTATGACACCAAAGCAACAGCTGTTCTGTGAGTATACCGCGCCGATCGTATGAAATTAATAAATAATTTGATTATAACAGACAATTGTATTAGTATGATAAAAAAAATTCTTAAACAAACTACCAGTGCATATACCATGTGCTATAATGGACATGAAACACACATTAACAACAACAACAAACTATTGCAAGATAAAGCTAACAATACTTAAAAGAAGTAAATTCAGAAAACTAAGACGATGTTCTAAAGCCGCATTTCCATGGACATGGTTGGCAAACGTTGGTTGGCCGCACACACAAAAAACTCTTTAGTACTTTTTTCACATTTTCTATTCTAATAAAATATAAATTTACACTTTTTAAGGGCTAATGATGTAAACTAAATAGAGACAAAGGTCTCAAAATAAAGTGTCAGCTTGCAAAAACATCATGACGACTTTTTATGAATCAAACCGCATTTGCATTTTTCTTGTCTTTACCTTCAATAGTGTGGTTATCAGTTTGTTCATTGTTGTGATGGTGGTTGCTACGGGATACGACCTAATTATGATACAGAGGCCACAGCAGATTATGAAAGATTACGCTGTCACGAATGTAGAGGACGAGTTTAACCAGAAAGTTACCCTTGACAACGAAGTTCAGCCATTACTTGGTGATCTAACAACTCGCATACCAGGACGAGACACAGAACCAGGTTGTTAGATATTTAACTGAATTGTTAAAGTTTTCCCTTCAAAAGAGTGTATCAAATTAAATTTTTCATCAACATTTTAAATATTTTCCGAGAACAAATACTTTAAATTACTTTTCATACCCGGCTTGTATTTTTTTTGGTTTTAGATTTGAATCAATTTGCAGCAACGTTAATCCGTGGTTCTTGTTTGTCTCTATCAATGTTCATAACAATGTTTGATGCTATTAGATATTGCGACAATATAACAATCGCGACCAGTGCAAATAATTACAGGTGCATAAATATTGATTTGCGGGTATCAAGTTATTTACAGTTCAAAATTTTTTTTGAACAAATGAGTTTGAATAATTATTACAAATGTTTTGACCAATGAAGAGTATTGGAAATAATACCAATTCATCACTCAATAGTTTATGTGCTGTTCGCTGAGCTTGGTTGAGACAGCTAGACATTACACTCTTCTACGTTTCAGGTATTCTTTCTAAAGCGTTGCTGTCATTTTCCATGTATTCAAACACTGAAAAGATTATAAACACCAAACAAGCAGCTGGATCACTAAGAGCTGTACATGGAATTCGCTTTCTTAGCATGACGTGGGTCATTCTTGGACATACGCATGTTTTTGGAATAGGGACAGCTGGTTCGTTTACTTTTACATACATATTTACCATAAAAATTTTGATGGATGGTCCATAAGGGGCCATCCATAATTATCATCTTTTATTCAAAGTCTGCAAACAGCACTCTTTACGAATTTAGAACACTATAGGAAATAAAAAGGAACCAGATTTCATATTCTGAAATGTTGCGATATCCGGAATTTTAAGCGTGCAAACTAATGATGACAAACAAACCCCCTCCCCTAGCGTGCGGTTTGCAGACTTTGGAAAAAGGATGATAATTGTGGATGGCCCCTAACATAAGTCTATAACAATACAAAAATACAATCGGATACATGCCTCCAATAAATATGATATTTATAAGAGGAAAGAGCCAATACTCTGTTTGAGACACCCTCATCCCACTTTTTTAAGTCTAGCTTCGAAGCAGCCGTCATTAATGGACGCTTTTGATGATAATGATTTAGAATAGACAAAACCTCGGTGAAACAAAGCTACAAAGCCAAAGACGGAGGGAAGGTGAAAATGACGATAGTAATGAATGACACAAACCGCACTCCAACAATAATATAAAATTGTTTTGTAAAGTTTTTTAAAACTGAGAAATTATTTAAGGTGAGAGATTAAGTACAGACATAAGATTTCAGCAAAGTTTACAACCGGAAAAATGTTATTCAGCAGTACACAAGAGAAAATAAATTTAAATATGTTTGCTATAATCACCTTCAAGAGAGGTAACGGCAGATAGATACATTTTTAGGAAATGAAAATACTTTAATAAGGTCATCTCGAAGAGCGAAGTACGTGGCGTTACATGTATGCCTATAGAAAAGAGGTGGACATATATGCCTATAAAACATACAGGAAAAAATAGCCCCATTATATTACAGACCGACAAATTCTATATTTTGATATTTCTTTTTTCTTTCAGATAATTTTGGCTCATTTATTCAAAGGATCTTTTCTACATGGACGTATCAAGGCATTATAAATGCTCTTGTCTCGGTCGATACCTTCTTTACCTTAAGGTTTGTTAATATACGCAAAAGACATTTTTCAAAGCATGTTATGAACAGTTAACTTATGGTTAAAAATGTAATTTGAACATGATTACATAATGTCTCTCCGTCAATCCGTCTTTCTTGTGTCTATGACTCCTCAAGTACTATTAGGTGGATTGCAATGCGATTTGTTAGGAAGAATGTACATGACATGAAAATAGACATATGGGAATATTAATCATATTTGTCACCCTTTCTTTTGTACAATTTGTTTTTAACGTTATTTCAGCCACCTTCCACAGGATATTGATACACTAATTGAGTATGGTCAAGTGTTAAGATACTTTTACAACCTCTTACTGACAGACTGTTTTTAAACTCTTCAATCGTATATGATCCTCCTATAGTGAGAGGAGATTCACATGCAGCGATCGGACTGGCATCCCATTTTTTTTTTTTTTTTTTTTTTTTTTTTTAAATATCCATTATATTTTTATTTATTATGATATACATTGTATTCATACCAAATGTATAAGATAAAAGAAGTCATTATATTATGGTTCTCTTTTTTACTGTGGAAGGGTTACCGAAATGACATGGAAACATCGCGACGGTGGACACATGCGTAGCAGGAAACGCTTACTCAATCGCGAGCACTTGGTCTCGCTTTCAGTTTTTGAAAAGAAGTTCGTGATAATTAATAACTAAACTTTTGTTCTTTTTTATGTGTGCGTCCTAGCTAGGTTTTCCTTTTATTTTCCCATGTCCATGGACTTACGACTTTTGAATATCGTCTTAGTTTTTCGTACGTGCTACTTTTATAATTGATGATCATGTTGACTAACATTAATGCATGTATACTTGTTTTCTTCAGTGGTTTGCTGCTGTCGTACCTGGTATTGGGAGAAATGAAGGCAAGAAATGGAAGACTGAATTGGTTTATGTTTTATTTCCACCGCTTTTGGAGGTACACCTATGTATATTAATGTACTCACATTTTCATGACCTTTCTCATTTATGTATTATTCTATCCTATATACTCCCAATTATGTAGTATATACTTTGCGTTTGTTCTCAGCTTTAATTCCTCTTATATGCTTTTACCGATGGTGTAAATACCTTTTATATGTTCACATATTGTCTCAATCCTATACGATTTCAATAATCGTGTATACACATTGTGTTTGCTTTCATGATAAGATTAACTCCTCCTTATATGCACCTTTTCACTTTGCTTGACATTTTATCGCGGCTTAGATGTTTGAGGGTCTCGATGACTTTGGGAGCTATACTGCCGGGAACTTGTGTTCCTGTTAGGGTTATCCAAGACCGAAAGGTTAAAGGGTAGAGACCAGACAAAGATTAGCACGTCCTTGTGAGAGGAAGCTAAGCTAGCAGTCTAGTGTACATGGGTGTTTAAACCCCTGGCGCGATCAAGATCCCCATGTAAAGTTAGGTTGAAGAGTACTTACGGCGGAAACGCTGTTGCATGGGTTCATTATTCGTTATGAACAATCTCTATTGCTTCAATTTCCTGTTCCTGTCGCCGCTTCTCTTCCTGTCCTTTAGTTTAATACTCCTCATTTGATCTCTTATTAAGATGTCGGTGAAATACTCCGGAAGTGACGTTATGCCCTAATCAGATATGCTCTTTTCGATTGTTACAAACCTTGTGTATGTTTGTTGTCGGATCAATTCCACCATACAAAGATTCTTCAATTTTTATTTCATTTTCAACAATTATAGTGCATACAAAATACATACATAAAAAGACAATATACTAACTATGTCAAATTGTAACAAAACATAATATGTTGTAAAGCAAGTTTTGTAGCATTTAGCATATACAGAGATGACATTATAAAAAAAACAATTTACATCTCACAAGCAGCAAAATACAGAAGAATAAAGTATTATATAGAATAAATTTTTTCAAATTTTAACAAATATGGTAGAATGTACTCCTGTTAATAACTGTCAGATTAGTTCTATACTATATGTTTTCAATGATGGTGTATACGATATGTGTTTGTTTACAGATTAACTCCACCCTATATGCTCTTGATGATGGTGTATATACCTCTATTTCCATACTTGTTTGATGGCCCGATGTGGCCAGAGAGGGGTATTGAGCAGAACTATTGTAAAGATACCTGGTGGACGAATCTCCTGTATGTTAACAACTTCGTTAAAACAAAAACGCCGGTGAGAATATAATTATTGTGACTATAATACTGTTAATTGGTGTTAGTCTATTTACATGGTTCATTTACGCTTAAAAAGTGCTTGAATTTAGCTGTGCCTTATAAAGTCATTGAAATCAAAATTTGCCTTCTTTTTGAGTAACCCTTGAAAGCAATAAATTATTTCTCATTTAGCTTGCCTTATAAAGTCATTGAAATCAAAATTTGCCTTCATTTTGAGTAACCCTTGATATCAATCAAATATTTCTCATGTTAACGATCAAGATATATTTCCTTTTAAAAATGAGTTTCAGGCATTCATTTACGATCTTAGTCTTGACAATTTTTTAGTATTGTTCGGGTGTGTTTTTTCCCTTCATTTCCAACGTGATTTTACTACTACCAACCCAACTCCTTCTTGGCTTTGTAGCTTTGATTTATCTAGGTCTTGTCTATGCATATATTCATTTTCTCTTAAGCGTAATTAAATTACGGTTGTTTTGAAGCTAGACCTGGAATGCTGGACGAGGTTGTCTCACACAGAGTATAGATTCTTTCCTGTTATAGATATTATACTTATTGGTAGTTTGTTTCAGTTTACAATTTTGTATTGTTATAACTCCTGTGAAATACAGCCTTCCTTAATTCACTTTTACATCAATCAAGTGTAAGTTGTATATTGATGTACCTAATATTTTACATGAATTTATCAAGGTAACAGAAAGATAATCAAACAACTTATCCATTTCAAGCTAAAAAAAAACCCACAAAATATACAATATCTGATAAATATATTCAAACAAGTTATAGGTTAACATTTTAAATAGATACTAACAATACAATTGCTAACGCCTTTTTTTCTCGATAACAGTGTATGGCATGGACATGGTACCTGGCCAATGATATGCAGTTCTTTGTCCTCAGTCCATTTATGTTGATTCCTCTGCATTTGTGAGTATGATTTGTATATAATGTAATGTTATTAATGGTGATTGTTTTATTTTAACTAAAGAAATAACTAAATGTAATCAAAATGAGGAAAGTTGTTAATAGGAAGAAAAAAACACGATTTCAATACGGATAAAGCCATCGCCCATTCTAAGAAAAAACTTGAAATTATAGTCTACTTAATCGTTCTTTACACAAATTATATTAATATCAAAACGTGGTATTTTATTTCAATGCGATATCAGTAATATGTTTTTTCGGAGCTATAACAAGAATGCTTTGAACTTCGAATTTCACTGCTATATCAGTAATTAGTGGTATTTTATTGCAGTGCACCCATGATTGGTGTAATAGTATGTTTCGTCTTCCTGCTGGCTACATTGATCACAACTGGTGTTATATCTAGAGTTGAAGAATTGGGTCCGTCGTTGGTCGGTGGCGGTGGTTCACAAGAGTAAGTTCTTAACAACAGTTAACAGAGTCTGAGTCCATTGATAGGAGAAATAAAAGGAAAACGGGGGACACACAAAGAAACAATACAAAAATATAACTATTCATCTAAACAGCAAAACATATTGAACTTCATCAAAACTTAGAATCGAAACCGAGTTTCCAAAAGGAAAAAAGCGTTTCTGGTTCAGCAACAATGTCCTTCAAAGATATATAATAACACAAATAAGAAGAAATAGCATCTCCGGAACAAAGACTATTGTTTTTAAAAAACAATTCTCATCAAAAAGCAAATTGAAAATTAACGAAAAACTAAGAAAGGCTTTTAAAAATGACGTTTAAACAGCTAAATGAGGAAGAGGACCTCAATCATAAATCAAAGTAAACAGTCTTCTCAACGGACTCGAAGGGGAAAGTTCAGAACAACCAAGCCCTAGATAAATATAAGCTAGGAAGCAAAATAAGGGTCCCATGTCAGCATTTTAAGTGAAACAGGCAGTCGAAATAGGAATTTTTAAAACGTATTCCTCATGAATGTATTGTAACATTAAGGGGATTGAAGACCTTAATTCAAGATCTGACAATACAATGGTGAGTGGTGATGGTTGGTTAGGAAGGATGAACTACGAATCGGACGGACGATGACCAGGAAAACGTCAACAAACATGAAATTACAATAAAATTATACGTACAATCACATCACAACATATTCGACGCCAGTCACCACAACAGAACAACGTTCAATGTAAAAAAAATTTATACTTCCGATATCCTGATGGACTTTAATCAGTGCGCTGACCAAGTTTGTTAGTTTATTATAAGTATTAAATGTTAAGAATATTAAATGTAACACATACGGTTACTACACACCAATGTTGTAGTTAATTTGTTAGTCATCATTGTATTACCCCTCTGACAAGATAGAGATCCACGTGTAAAGTTCGATAGAAGAGTAAGCGGAAACGGCGTTGCATGGGTTCACCCTTCTTTCTGAACTATCACTATTCCTTTGATTTCCCGTTCCTGTCGCCGCTTCTCTTCCTGTCCTTTCGTTAGGTTTTTCTGCTTTGGTCTTTTGTCACGGTATCGGTGAAATACGCTGGAAGTGACGTTCAGCTTTAATCCTTAATTCAACAAAATAACAATCATGTTTTTTTTTTGAGTTTATCAGCAAGTTTTAAACGTGTTCATGTTGAAGAATAACAAAAAAGAAGTAAATACGACAAACCAAGACGATATTCAAAAGAAGTAAATACGACAAACCAAGACGATATTTAAAAGAAATAATTCCTGGACATGGGTAAATAAAAGGGAAACGTGGGACGCACACAGCGAAAAGAACAAAAATGCAATTATTAACTATAAAAGGAAACATCACGATCTTCTTATTTAAAAAAAAGACTAAAACCGGAACCTGGTGTTCTCGATGGAATAAACTTTTCTCTGTTAATATTTAATTTCGTCTGACAGAAATTATGATCATTCTTAAATTGTGTTGTATGGTCTGTTTTGATATCTAGATTTATTTACAACACTAAATTAGTCTCATGATGTGCGCTGAATTCATTTCATTCCCAATATACTGCTACTGATTAAAATCATCTTTCTTTTAGGGGCCTTGGCGATTACTTTTTAGATTACTACATGAAACCATATTGCCGTATAGGTCCGTATGTTTTAGGAATATTGACTGGCTACATACTGTACAGGACAGAATGTCGCTGTAAAATCAATAACGTAAGTGTCGTTTGATATCGTTAGGAGCATAACACCATTGTAAACAAATATCATCTCGAATGAAAAGGCTATCTCCCCTGGTTAACTGTAACAACTCTTCGGGGATACAACCTGATTTTTTCTTATTTTTTGTACAAAAGGTCCAGGTTTTTCTTTCTGATTGAAAAAATAATTCAGATGATATACGCGGTATTTCAAACATTCTAGGAATTCAGGATCAAGTTTCAGATAGTTTTTGAAATTTATTTCAGATGATTAAGCCAAAAAATTATTGCTATTTGTTTTAATAATAACAGATTAAAGTTTGGAAAAAAAACGTTGAAAGTTTAAAAATTTGATAAAGAAGTCTTTCAAATCTAATTTCAGTATTTGAACATAGTCTGCTGGCTTATGGCTACCGGTACGGCTCTCTCCATATTGTACGGATTGTATGATGCCCTGCAGCTCCCACCTAATGGCCATCCATTGAGTTATGATGTCTCTGCATTCTACAACTCAACAAGCCGGACCGCATGGGGAGCATGTCTATGCTGGGTCGTGTTTGCGTGTGCAACAGGAAATGGAGGTATAATTTTTTTCTTTCTAAATATACATTTAGCAATGTTGAAATTGTTATTGTACTTCACAAATAACAGCTATTGATTACAGAATGTGTTAAAACATAACCGCTATGGAACAACGTGGAGAGAAGTAAATGAAAATTATGCATGGTTTTCAGCTCACCTTTAGTTTTATCCTGTCCGTCAGTAAACGTTTTTGCTATCACATTTCCTCAAGAAATTGCAAGAGATATTAAAATTAAATTACTTAACTGTTTGTCACATTTAAATTTGCAGGATACATTAATTCTCTGTTGTCATGGAAAGCCTTAATTCCTCTGAGCCGTCTGACATATTGTGCATACCTAATCCATCCAATCATTATGAGCGCTTACTTCCTAAGTAGGAGAGAACCTGTCTATTATTCGGACTTTTCGGTGGTGAGTATGCCTTAAAGTTAATATTTTGTCATACGTGTTTTAATGCACCAGTTTTATCACGTTAGGGCCAAACCTATAAATAAACAACATGTTTGAATAAACTAGTATATACAGGACCATCTTACATCGTATTGACACTGAAACATCACGACGGTGACACGTGTGTAACAGGAAACCCCTACTCATTACACGGCGCGTGACACGTGTGTAACAGGAAACCCCTACTCATTACACGGCGCGTGACACGTGTGTAACAAGAAATCCCACTCTTTCGTGGACACCCGGTTTCGCTTTTAGTTTTTTAAAAGACGTTCGTGATGTTTCCTTTTTTAGTTAATCAATATATATATTATTTTCTATGTGATTTCCATGTTTTCCTTTTATTTGCCAATGTCCATGGGCTTATATCTTTTAATATCGTCGTGGCTTCGCGTATTTACAACTATAGTAGTTATATAACTCTGTTTTTAGTATAGTCAAAGTGTAGTTAGAAACACAAACTTGCAATCTGAGACTGGGCAATAACTGAATATCTGAAATGACGTCAAATCTACCAAATGAATGAAAAAAATATACAAAAATGCAATCGGAAACATGCCTTTAATAAATAAGATATTTATAAGAGGTAAGCGCCAATACTCTGTGAGAAAACCACCAATAACCCCAAGCTTAGCTACAAATCCAACGCATTAAACGGACGCATAATGGCAAATTAACTTAAAATTACCATACACCGGAATGCCACGGAAGCATAGCGGCGGGTGACACATGTGTAGCAGGAAACGCTAACCATATCGGGATCAAATAGTTTCGCTTCTAGTTATTTTAAAAGAAGTTCGTGATGTTTCCATTTTTAGTTAATAAATGTATATTTGGTTGATTTTTCTTTGTGCGTCCAACGTTTTCCTTATGTTTGCCAATGTCCATGGACTTACGGCTTTAGAATATCGTCTTGG
>JAUMGZ010207590.1:0-12143 GCA_032359645.1 Pododesmus macrochisma | reverse complement strand
TACAAGGAATGAGTTAATACTAGTGACTTTGTTATGTACAAGGAATGAGTTAATACTAGTGACTTTGTTATGTACAAAGAATGAGTTAATACTAGTGACTTTGTTATGTACAAAGAATGAGTTAATACTAGTGACTTTGTTATGTACAAGGAATGAGTTAATACTAGTGACTTTGTTATGTACAAGGAATGAGTTAATACTAGTGACTTTGTTTGAGTTACCATACGAATGACAAGATTTATACTTCAGACTTAGAAGAACTGTCTGATTTCTACATATGAAAAGACTGAATACTAATACTGTTTATATATGCTGTGTATAGTGTCATGTATGAGGGTTTCATTTGCATGTATATAAAGATATCATGCATTTTGTATACTTTTTATTGCAAAATTATTACTGAAAAAGGCCTCAAGTATAAATGTTTTAAATATTTTGCAGACACCATTTTAACATTTGTGTGACCTTGATGAATTTTTTTACATTAGTAACAAACATTCAAATTAGCAACCGGCAGCCCTAGGGAGTTGTGACCTTGACAGTGTTAATAGTTCTTTGTGTAAAACATATAATATATGCTCAACACTGCTGGTGGGTCGTAAAGTAGAAAAAAAACAAATTAAAGAAGAATACATGTTTTATATTTGAAACCCAAGTGCACAATTCACATGCAAAGAATGAATGGTATCCTCATCGTTAGGACACTAAAACACATGCTTGTTGAAACACTTCATTTAAATAAACATCATGAATATGACTATTAAAACTTTGAAAACGTTCGTCCATCCTTGGCCATTTAATAGTTTTGCTATTCATAAACAGAGCATAAATAACATGTGTTTTATAAAAGAAAAGAAATAAAATTTGAGAGTAATAGTTATTAGGAAGCATGACTAAGGAATGTTATTAAATAATTCCCGTCTAGTAATGTCAGTAAATCAACCTCCGATAAAAAAGAGTTCCCAAAAAAGCTGGTAATGGTTGTACTGTCCTTGGGCTCAATATGAAGTTTGTTCTTACATTTAGTGCAAACCAAGCATTAAAATTGAAAGTTTTTAACGTGTAGTCATTAAAATCTGAAGGACTTTCCATCATGAATCTATTCACTTCAGAATGTTTAGACTTAATATTTCATTACATATTGTACACAGTCAATCATGTCTAGTGTATAAAAGTTCTTATAAAACTTCATTGGGTGCTATAAATAAACTGCTTTGTGGAACATTTTAACCTACAAGTTAATTGGTGCAATAATTGCAATCATGTGTTATTGGTGCCCGGCTTTTGAAAAATGTTTTTATGAAAATAATGTATGTTTTTTACAATATTTTATAACTGATATTCTATCTGGTACATTATACATTTAATAAAATTGTTTTTATAACTTTTATTGTAATCTTAATATCAGTACACAAAGACCTCTCATGTGTTAACAATATACCAAGTGTGAAACAAAATATTTTCTATTGCCCTTGGGAGTCGTGTTAATGATATATTGATGAGGTTCCTGTGGAAATAAATCATTTTAAAAGACAGTTCTTTTGTCTGAGGTCAAACATAGTACAGACCAAAAAACCCCTTAAAACATCATTTCTGACAAGTGTTAAACAATGAATAAGAAACATCTAAATTATAAATATTAACTAAATTTAATTGAGAGCATTTCTATTACATTGAGACAGAAATGTGTAGCAAACAAATGGTATTACTTGGTTGATTGGAGGTTAATATGGTATTAATTATAGCCTACTTGTTCGATGCAAGTATTTAAGAAATAGAAAGTTTCTAATTTAAAAAAAAAAAAAAAAGTTCATGTCAGACGCATAACTTAAAAAAAAATTTAAACTAAAACATAGAGTTAAAACGCAAAGATTTGAATTGATGCATTAACTTAACAACAAAGGATAGTATCTTGTAATTTTGTTATTTTGTCTTCAAAAGCACTTGACATACCAACAGGATAAACACCATGACTTTCACTTGGACAATGTACAAAATGTACTTCTATGTTCCTTTTAAATAACTGAATTAAACTTCAAAGTTATTATATTGACTACTAGATGGATATATATTAAAGTCACCATCAGGTGCACTGTGTCATAAGGAGACACTCTCTCAATATTACATAAACATGTGTTGAAAGGGATGTTATACTCCAATAAAAACAAAATACCAGATAGATAACGTAATGCTATGTAATTAGTATATTTATTGAATCTACATTTTGATGTATAAAGTCCATCGGGTAGCTTAAATTAGTAACCTAAATTACACACAAGTAATAGAATGTCAGTCAGTTTGTAGATAATTAAGGGTTTATTTTTAAACAAAAGTTACACAAGCTACAGATGTAACATATGTACATAGCTTAATTAGATATTGTATAATGTAAGGTTTAAAATAAAACATTGGACATTTGTACATATGTATCTACAAATATTGGAACATTGTATCTACAAAATGGAACATTGTATCTAAAGATATTGGAACATTGTATCTAATGTTGGAGCATTGTATCTACAAACATTGGAACATTGTATCTAAAGACATTGGGACATTGTATCAAAAGAAATTGGAACAATTGTATCCATAAAATAGAACATTGTTTCTACAAATTTATTTTAGTTCTCCACAGTTGTGTATGTTTATTGAAGCTTTGGTGATTATACAGTCCCAGTGTCTCTCCTGCAGCTTCAGTCTTCTCTTTGTCACACATTAAAGTATCTGTGGTATGATAATTAAGTGAGAGAGCTCTACAGAAATTAGTGTGTATGTATAAACAGAAATGTCTGTCCCTATCATAATCTTAAAATGAGTTGAAGGGACTTCAAAATATAAGAAAACAAAATATTTATCTCTTTCCATCTGTATATTGGCTTCCAAAATGCCCCAGAATAGCCTTATACATATGTTTATTTATAAATGCCATGTTTTATCACCACAACAGGTAATGGCTCATTACTGTACAGGTGACCATTTGACATGAACATTAAAACCGTATAATAAATGAATAATTGTATTTGTTAAATAAAACGAGAATAAATAGTGAAGTCATGTCAGTGTGTATAAACTCTAGATTTATGATATTTATAGTTGGAACAGTGTGTAATTCTCATGTATTCACATATATGAATAAATCTGTGTGAATGTTCACCCATCTAGAACCATAAGTCTCATCCCAACGATTTCATTTAAACATATTATTTCACATCAATTGTTTTCCTTTTAAACATAAAAATACTATTTGCAATTGGCATTGAAATAACGCCCTATGTTGTTGTGTACTTTTCATGCGCTAACTAATCGTTCTAGGGACCATTTATTTCTTTTCATACTTTGGAAAGGGCAGAATATGGATTGCTTTGAATAATATTTAGTTGAGTGAAGGCATTTCAAAATACCTGGGTATGTCAGTGAGGACACAGGAGTCGGTCTCATTTTTGTTTGTGGAAATGCAGTAAAAGCTACCTTGATTAAACTTATATGACATCTGATTTGGATATTTAATTGTATCATACCGATGAAAACAACCATATTGGGTCATGAACCAAGATTGACCATGAAATTTACATATTTAAGTTTATAGTGTTCCCCAGACATGGTGTTGCTGACTAAAAGTCTTATTTGAAGTGTCCCTAGTATTGTTATAATTTTACCTATATGTATCATTTTATTTGTGACAGTAAACTGGTGCTAGAATCCCAGGTTGTGGGTTCGAATCCCAGTCGTGTCAAACCCAAGACGTTAAATTTAGGCAATTTTCTCACTCCCTGCTTAGCGCTCAGAACTACTGGGTAAGAGGAGGACTGGTTGGCTCAGTGTTATAATAATGTGACTGGTTGAAGTATCATGTCAATGTGTCTGTGGTGTGACATTTCAGTGAGAACGCACTATAAAGTTGCCATAAGTGTGCACTATCACAAGCAGACACCATCTCGTTATGAGTTGAAGAGACACTAAACCCCATTAAACAGACAAACAATCATTTTAGTTACTATTATAAGGCTTCACATACATGTTCTTATGTGTATAGGACCTCAGTAGGCAATAAATTGACACAGGATTCTAACACAGCTTACTTTTTTCTTTAAACAACAATGTCATCATTTTAGATCAAAGGGACACTAGAGAACTATATGGTTCACTTAGGATCAGTATGTAATGTCAGAAATTGTCAATTGTCTGCTTAGAGTTAATGTTTTATACCAGGAACTTAAAAACAAATGTACAAAGAATTGTGTTTGTTTCACTTGGAGTCAGCATTTTAGGTCTGGAAGTTTGACTGGAGCTTGATTTGTTATAATTCACAATTGGTAAGTGTTATCTAAACTATAAAACTATTCTGATGATGATGGATAAAGTTTTGCCACCTTATATCGTCTGGTGTTTACCTATGAATTGATAGACTGTTCATGAACTTATTTAAAGTCGCTGACCTGAGTAACTTGATAATTTATTGTTTACAACATTATTATAAACTATACAAGGTCTGGTCAATATATATGGCCATTCAGACTAGAAATGCTACGTCACGTCCCTTTGATGCTGTAACGGTTCAGTACAACCTATTTATTCTTGTATGTTTTTAAACAGGTCACATTAACCTGACCTAGTAATTTAAGCTTGTTACAATCCCATTTATTTTCTGGTCCACCAAACTACAATAAGACACGTAGGATTTAATCTTAGAATCGGAGATGGAGGTTGTCATTTTTGTAATTGTGTTTTTTTAAATGGAAATAAATAAATTGCCTTACACAAGGAAGACATGATCGTATATAATACTTAGTTTTACCTGTAAGACACTGTTCGATCACGTGGTATGGAGCAACACCCAGACTTTATTGGAGTGTGGAATGATATTGCGAGATCAAAGGTTACAAACATTTACTTGATCTGGTGTTTATTGGATACAAAATATTGGTGAAATCAATCGGGTTAACATGAATTAATCATAATCACTGCCATGATTTATGGGGAGAATGTCCCTATTTCTTCAAGGAAATCTTTTCTTTGATTGCAAATCTGCTTTATGACCTTATTATAGGCAGGTGACTTCAGTTTGAACTGTGATAACCACAACATAATGATAACCACAAAACAGTAGGACCCATCATTAAATATCAGTGTATACCACTAATCAAAGCGGTCTACATTACTATGACTAAAGTAGTCACTTAACCATTAACCAAACAAACCACATTCTAGAAATAACCAAATCGCATTCTAGAAATAACCTAATCGCAGTGCACCAGACCAACCAAAATAGTCTCTACCACTGACCAAATCACAGCCGAGACTCTTTCTACCACTGACCAAATCACAGCCGAGACTCTTTCTACCACTAACCAAAACAACCATTTGTTTAGTGGAGAGTAAAAACTCATCAGCATAAACGACTTTTAGTTTAAGTTCAAAATTCAAATGAATTTAAAACTAGGAATGAAAGGAATATTGAAAACAAGAAACTATTAAATTGAGGGGAAAAACAAAAAAAACTTTCCTGTAATGAGTGGAATGAGATAAACAATAATTCACAAATTAAATTAAACTTTTGTTTAAACAGTTTTTCAATTTAAGGATGGTTAAAAACAAATCAACCAGTTAATTCCCAAATTTGCCTTAATATGTAATTTAATAAAATGGCTAAAAGCAGAATCAATCTTCTTCGCCGACATGCTTCAACTTCATTGACTCCGCTATCCAGTACACATCTTTTTCACTGTAATGCTTTACGCAGAAATCTGATTCTTCGTGATGCTTTATGTTGATTTATGGTATTTGCTTTCGTGCACTGAGTACTATTTCCTGTTAATATGGCATTGAGATGTTTCCACTGACATATTACTAGCCAAACTGAATTTGATTAAACGCAATATTCAGGCCTCATGTCATTACTGTAATGGTTATGATTATTCCAAAATCATGTTTAGTTTATTTCGGAACAAGAATGAGATTTATCAGCATGTCTTCACTGGGCCAGTGGTACGGGATAATGGGGAAGAATGGCTGTACATTTTTGTGACTTCAGAAGGGCAATGGGTACTTGGTATTTTCAGAGGACTGGTTTGGATGCTTAGAACTTGGGTAATTGGTTTTAGAACAATTTTGGTTGGTTTCAAGGTCCGTTCCTCAACATTTACCAGTCTGTAGGAGCTTCATGTTGGGAGAACATTCATGGAAAGTTGCAGTTTCAATCCTGGCCCCAATGTTAAAATTTGGTAATATTCTTGCTCCTTACTAAATGCTCATCATTAGGGGTAGGAGAAGAATTGGTTGGCACAGTGTTAGGATAGTATGACCGAGTAAAGTATCATTTCAATGTGTATGCCATGATATTTCAGTGAGACATCACTATTTGGTTGCAAGCAGTGCACACTGTCACAAGCAGACACCTTCTCGATATGACCTAGTTTGTTTGTGTTAAGGGCTTATTGTCCGATTCACAGCTTAGGTCATTTACGGACGTGCCAGTTTTACTGGTGGAGGAAACCGGAGTACCCGGAGTAAACCACCGACCTACGGTAACGATATGACCTAGACATGTGTTAATAGGGACATTATATCACAATTAAAAGTTTACAAACAAACTTTTGGAAAATTTAGAATTGACCTTGTATGAGCACTATGCAAGAGATGTTAGATTTTAAATAATAAGTCACTAAGAGTTAAAGTTGCACTGTCATTGTTGAGGCTTTCTTTCTACTTGTGGTGTACGTGACACACATTAGATGCCTGTGTAATATTAATATATAATTACCGGTACCTTTATGACAAATGTTGAACCCTTTATTAACATATAAATATTCAGTAATCATCTTTTAAGAATTCCAACATTGAGATTTTAAATAAGCTACAGGATGCTTGTAGTGTAACAAAGGCAATGTACATTGCATATATATATAAATTATATATATAATAATAATAATAATTGCAATTTTAGAAAAGGTGCAATTTTGCCTGCTTTGTGGACATGGCATGAGAATTGGACACAGTAAAGCACAGTAAAGCACTAGACACAATATAGTGGAGTAGATGTAGATAAGGAGATGCTACCTGTAAACCAACAGTGAGAGAAAAAAACACTTGACAGTTTATACTGACCACTTAAGCCCTGTTCATTGCCTTCTAATCCCAACTCATTAGATCTGATGGTTGAGCTCCTGTTGTGTCTGTCTGTCTGCTGACCATTAAGTCAGGGGTCATGTAAGGTGAACTTCTTGAAAGACCAGTTATTTTGATAAGCAGATTCTATCGGTAGTTTGTATATAAACAAACAAAATTAGGAATGTAATAAACGTCCAGTCTGGTTCCACATTTCATTTTGTTATGACATTGGAGGTCTGACCCGGCCAGTGGTCAGAGATAGTATAAATCACTAAATGTCAGGTAAACTGGCTTCTGTAAATATTGTATAAACACTGACTACAATTAGGTTATAAGCCTACTTTTGCTTTTTCATGTGAAGTTTTTTTTTTTTTAGTTTCACGTCCCTTCAACTCATGTTAAGGTCATATCAAGGCGATATCTGTTTGTGATAGTGTGCACTGGTGGGCTACTTTACAGTGCTGTCTCACTGAAGTATCATGCCTCAGACACATTGACCTGATATGCACTTCATTTGGTCACAATAACCTGACACCGAGCAACCAGTCCTCCTCCTTCCCATAATGTGGGGCACTTACCAGGGAGCCAGAAGATTGCTTATTTTTAACATTTTAAGTGTGATATAGTTGTATGGGGGTCAAACCTGTTAGGAGATATGCTTGTTACAATTAAAATATAAGTTATATTCTATAAGGTAACCCTGTTTATTAACATTATATTGTTTATATAATGACAACGAAATATACTTAAAGAATAAATTTATTTAAATTTTTTATTTAACTTTTGGTATTTAACTGTTTTGCTTAGTATCGATCTTGACTGTAAATCACAAACTTATAACCACATTTTGGAATTAAATAAAAAAGGAGAACTATTGTTTAAGATGATTGTTTGATCCTTGTTTGATGTACAACATTGAAGTATTTATTTATTAAGATGGAAGATGTTTTTATTGGATCAAAGTTCCGTATGTGTAAAATGAAATCATCTGTATACGTTTTAACATACCTGCACTAAAGTTGACGAACTGTGAATCGTGCTTATAACATACATTTTGATTTATTGGTGCATATATAATATTAAAGTTCTTGTTTTGTTTGTATTTAATATGAAATGGTTTATAGCAACAATTGTGGTGCACATTGATGCATCACATAAATCATATACAATAAGATTTATGGACGTTACTTTAAGATATGCCCTAAATATGGCACACATGCTTTGACTGCACATAAGTGACCTTTTTGTCTTTAAAAGTTTACATTCAAAGGTATGATTCATATCTACTCTTGTCTTTTATTGGGTCTTCTCTGCATCCAAACATTTCTTTGTTTGCAGTTTAATATAATAATAATAATAATAATAATAATAATGGCATTTCTATAGCCCTAATCTATAAGATCTATATTCTTAGTGCTTTATTAAGTCAAATTAACTATTACAACTGAAAATACATTTGATGATTATATGCACATTCAATTTTTATTCAATTTGCTCTTGTTTAGTTGTGTTTTAATTGCTCCATGTGCAAAATTGATGTCATAATGTTGTTACATCTTTAAGGTATTTATATATACGTATGTCCTTAGGATTCCAACATCTGGCTATATTCTAATGTATGCTTAAATCAAATCAATCTTTAGTGTAATAATTTATAATAACAGTTGTTGTATTCAGGAAAATAAAATGACAGATATGAGAATTGAATTGAATTGGTCCACATGCAATTAAAATACATAAACTGCACAGTTTGTTTTAGTTTGCTCATGTGGACCAACTTTTAATTCAATTCTTAATAACTGTAAGTTCCAGAGTTCTTACATGTGAGTACACTATATCAAACATGTAGGACGAAAAGAAATGACCGAGAACGAAAATCATTACTACATAACAAATCTGACACCAGACTTCAGTCCAGATAAATTACGTAATTCAATGGTCGGAAGGAAATTTTACCTATCAGGTGAGGCTGTCCCATGTCTTTGGCATACACTGATATAAGAACTGAAGTATTTAAAAAGGATTGAGTCCTCGTGTCTCATCCATTTCTTAGACTCTATATTTATTTCACGAGAAATTGATAAAAATAAGAAAATGTTAATTCTAAAGTGATTAGTTTGTTTTGTCTATACCGTATATGGGTTCTAATTTACATTTCCAAAAGGAAACGTAAATGTTATTTAATGTCAAATATAATTTTAAATGATAAAAATGGATTTTTTGTACCTTTATATTGCTCTCAATTCTTCATTTTTTTGACATAATATACTATATAAAAAACTGATTATGTTTGATAAATACTTGATTGATTGGTCAGATTTAAATAATGATTCAATCATTTCTCTTCTGCATAAAATTATGTTAATCGTAAGTTTACTTTGTGTTTCATTGGCTTAGAATTCTACTCGGTACATGTACTCAATTTAGTTTTGTTTTTGTGATTTCGAAATGAAGACAAGTGTAAAAACTAAAATGGGAAGGGTGGAGTCTTTCTTAACCAACGGACCCCTAAATCCATATTTAAACTCTTTCAAACAATGCATTGTACCATCTACTCTCAAAATCCAGGGTTGAATGAGTTAAAATCAAAAGTGTACACCGTGGCAAGCAGACACTGTCTCGATATGACCTATACATAAGTTAAAGGGATGCTTATAAACAAACAAACAAAATATGTGAATACTTTTACTGCATTATTACGACTACATATCATTTGGTATATGTAGTTGGTCTGTATCCACAACTTTTTCTGTGGACTTTTTGGGGGCAATAATGGGCCCCATTTTCAATTGAAATTATTTAATATTTATGCATAATTCCCCAAATTTGCAGTTTATGTCTGAATATATGTTTCCCAAATTGGACAAGAAGGCCCCATCCCTAATTTGTCTTCCTTGCCATTATAAGGTCATAATCACCATGAGTAACATTTGAGGGCCAAGGCTTCATCCATGTAACAGAGTTTTAGGCAGTTTTTCTTTACTTTAATCTGTACCATTTTTGTGGTTTATAGGGAGGATTCACTCTGTGTTTTGTTGTAAAGTTTTCCTTCATTGTAAGATGATCAACTCGATCATTTCAAGAATTTGAAATTTAAATCCAAAAAGAATTTTAATTGGGCGTATTGGTGTTGATTTATTGCACCTAAAAGGTTAAGTACGTGTTATTGTGATATATATCATTATCAACGAGTAACCTTCAGTGAGCATTAAGGACAGGACCTATAAGTCATTCAAACATTTTGCATAATAATCTAAGTCATTAAAATGTTTTGCATAATAATCTTAGTCATAAGAAAGTTTTGAATTATAATGATTTTATATTATTTCTTAAAGAAGTTGCAAGCAATATATAAGAGTCAGTGTGTGTGCTTGATTAGTATTTACATCGCAGTTTGTCTGTGGGTTGACAGATGCAGTCGGCAAACATTCATTGCCAATTAATGCAAATATATGATAGCTGTGTATTGTTCTATATGTATTTACAACATAAACCTGGATTTGATTGTCAACATGGGTGGTAAATTTCATGCCATCTTTTGCATTTCCTTACTTCTAATGATTTATATATTAAAGTGACAAAGCATTATAGTTTTAAAAATAAAAAACAACATTAAAATACTTAAACAAAGGCAACAGAACATATAGGTATGTAAAAATACGAAAATATTATTAATTTGTTTCTCTATTTTGTGTATACTCAAATGATTTCTTAAGATCTGTCTGTCAGTCATTCTGTGAATTTCCTTGTATTTCTATAATTCAATTGAACATCAAATGTCATGAAAAAATAACAAATGCTTTGAAGCAATATATCATTGGAGTAATAATCATTAAAGAAATGATCTGTTTTCTGAATTCATGGCTCCCCATTTCCTTACTAAAAGCAATTTGTGTGTATGGAAATCACAGTTTTATGTTTGAATGAAGCTTTGAAGTGAGCCACACAGCAGAAAATTAATATTTCTATATTTTTGATGTTATTTGAGATAAGAAGTTTGTATAGATGGTGTACTAGTTTGTAACAGTAGTAGTAAATTTCTACGCCCTCACATAGGAGTTCCTATCTTTGTAGTAAAGTTCTACACCCTCACACAGGAGTTCCTATCTTTGTGGGGGTTTTTTTTGCTCATCAAAATATGATTTATAATATGCAACAAATCACTTCAAAATGTGCAGTGATAACTTTTATTTTACAAATAAATCTTGTTCTCTGACAAATGCAGAGCATAATTTTGATATTATTTTGTAATATTTGTTAATCTAAACTCTATGGTACTCAAAGAAACTCGTCAAAACATTGATAATTTTCATCTGTTAATAAATCTCTTCTGTAACTTTTGCAAATTGGAAATGCACCTAAAAACGATGCTGCTCTGTTCATCTTTTTTTTTCCGTTTGGAAATTTAACTCAACTTAATATGTCACTTCCATCTTGAATGTCCAATACATCATCTTAATGTTTGATGCACACATCAAGATTGTACAATCAAATACGGTTACATAATCTTAGCCTGCTGTGAGGAAGATGTTTGAATTTCGTTGCAATTTGTCCATTTCTCCACAAGTGACTACTTCATGATGTTATTTTACCTACCTCAAAGTCAAGTTTTAGTTACCAATTGTAGTAAAGCTTTAATGTGTTTTCTGACAAGATCATTTCATAAAATTCAAATATTTTTCAAGTAACAATATTTCGGGTCAACGGTAAATTCAGCTTCCAATTTGTTCTGTTTTTAGCAATTATGGGGAAAAACCAACTAAACATGGTGACAGCACAATAAATTCATCCTTTAATTGATGAACATCAAAGATTCCGTTTTTGTTCGATATAAGTTAAAAAAAAAAACCTTAACTGGGTGATACATGTAGGTTTAAAATCTTGTTGGTCATCCTTTTGTCTGTGTGTTGGTTGTCCTTTTGTCTGTGTGTTGGTTGTCCTTTTGTCTGTGTGTTGGTCGTCCTTTTGTCTGTGTGTTGGTCGTCCTTTTGTCTGTGTGTTGGTCGTCCTTTTGTCTGTGTGTTGGTCGTCCTTTT
>JAUMGZ010207579.1:0-12143 GCA_032359645.1 Pododesmus macrochisma | reverse complement strand
CCTATAACGTCCAGTCTGTTATTGTTCATCCTATAACGTCCAGTCTGTTATTGTTCATCCTATAACGTCCAGTCTGTAATTGTTCATCCTATAACGTCCAGTCTGTTATTGTTCATCCTATAACGTCCAGTCTGTTATTGTTCATCCTATAACGTCCAGTCTGTTATTGTTCATCATATAATGTCCAGTCTGTTATTGTTCATCATATAATGTCCAGTCTTTTATTGTTCATCCTATAACGTCCAGACTGTTACTCTTACTATAATTTGTTTGTTTTATTGGGGTTTATCGTCCCTGAAAATGGCTATATAACTATCAAAGATGTTTTAGTATAGGATATATAGGCAAAATCTAAATGGGATGACGGATTTTGCTGACATTTGATATAGAGCTTGTATTTTATGTTTGCAGCAAAGTTAAGAAGTTTGGAAGCAATTGAGTAAGAGGTAAGGCCTTGAACGGCAAAAAAATTTAGTCATAATAAGCGGATACGGAGTATTACTCGAGTTAGTTTATTTTCAGAACTATTTCAGCTGCGTAATTTGAGACGGCGTAAATCGTTCAAGTGAGATGGCGCGTTATTGTGACCTCATTTCTATTCAAGTTTCAACCAATAGGAACAGCGCTAGGTGTTATCTGGTATAATTTATAAAACCAGCCTCTTCTGAGCTATGTAACCTAATTAGATCGTGGAAGAAAAGGGGTGTACGTGCATTTTTGCATATCATCGGGATACAGCTCGCTCTATTATTTAATAAAGTTATGATATTACTTATTCATAATCTCGCTAGCGTCAATAAATAGTGTCTATAGTATTAAATATTGTTGAATATGTATGCAAATTTTTTTTTTATAGAAAACCCGAGCTACGTCGATTATATAACCTGGCATTTTGAAAGTAGGATCTCGCAGAAACAAGATATCTTATAAACAAATGCATAAGTGTTTATGAGTTATAAGATATCTTTAGGTTTATTTATTTGCAAGGTCTTTGGTGCCTCAAATGGTGAATGGAATGGTTTATAAACGAATGGAGCGCCACATCTGTCTTAAACGATGGGCATAAACATTGTGCGTTACCTTATCTATAAACTGTGAATGGTAGACATAATGACAATATCTGTAAATCAGCTCTTAAGCAAAACGGGTTCTGAAGTAAACGTTGGCATATTTGTGTTCAACAGAGTAACTCTTAGTTACATTTAGCAGGCTTTTAAGTTTTCGTCCATGGCTTGAATAGGGTCTTGCACTTAGCGGCCAGTACAGTTACAGGTTTGCCGTCATTTTCTAGTAGAGATTCGCTTTATTTTAAGCCGAATTTAAAAACTATCCAAGAAGAAGAAGAAGAAGAAGAAGAAGAAGAAGAAGAAGAACGCATGAACTTAAAAACTAATTATAATTTATTGGCAAGATATCCAGCTTGCTGTTGATGGCAATGGCATAATATTGTAACGTCTGAAAGACTTTCGTGATCATTTGTATCTGGTTCAATTTACCATCTACTTTCTACTATCCCTACATACACATTTTTCTGCGAAACATGTTTATCTCTCATTGTATATCTACCGTTTGTTACAATCACTGAACAAATAAATTACGAGTTACTAAATAACAAATGATGGTTTTTAACATTTCTTACAAGTTGTTGTATATGTATTTTTGCTGTTATGATAAGTAAAGGTCTAATACAATGTTTCAACTTACGTTTAAGGATATTTTAAACTTAACTAATACCAAAGTTCCTTTTATGCTTCTGCCATGCTTTGATAAGATTTTGTTATTACATGAAGTGCTTTCGGCCTGATTTGATGTGCTTTTGTCATTTCATATCATATGCTGAAGTCATAACTTGATGTGCTTTCGCCATCATTTTATGTTATGCTTTCGTCATAACATGATGTGCTTTCGTCAATTTTTTGTGCTTTCGTCATTTCATATTATGTGCTGAAGTCTTTACATGAAGTGCTTTCATCATTTATTTTTGGTGCTTTCGTCATTTCATATAATGTACTGAAGTCATTACATGTAGTGCTTTCGTCATTTTTTTGTGCTTTCGTCATTTCATATTATGTACTGAAGTCATTACATGAAGTGTTTTCGTCATTTTTTTGCGCTTTCGTCATTTCATATCATGTGCTAAAGTCATTACATGATGTGCTTTCGTCATTTTTATATTATGTGCTGAAGTCATTCTATATTATGTCATTGCCTAATGTACCCTTTTCATTATGTCGAAATACATTTATGTGATGTGCAAATACCTTTATATAAAAAAGTTGTTATGACAAAACCGGAATTGTTTTCTGATACAGAGCAGAGGGCGAACAAATCATGACCATCGCATCCTGTATATTTGGTAAATGGCGTTTGATAGGACTGTGGTAAGTATTTTGAAATATTTTGACACACCAAATAGATGACATCAACTCATCAACCCAGGCTTAGGCACAGTTGGCGACGGCGTAAGCTTTATTTAGGCTATATGAAGTGTACCTGTAACGTGAAACAAATTGAATATTTCCAGGTGAAAAAATGACCCGGGTAGCTTTTCTTCGCAGGTTATTTTTTCACGTTAAACATGTAATTATAAAAATTGAAATTCATCACATATTATCCATCCATCCAAATGGCATATATACATATATATATTTGTTGGACTTTGTGTATGTTTAAAGAACTTGTTTTATTTTTGGTTCTACGAAAAGCTTATATGAAACAATATTTCAATTCTTTATGCCAAGCCTCAGTAGGAGAGTTGTTGTCTTACAACGCACGTGTACAATACGAACAAAATTATACGTAAACAATTCTTAATCACTGGACTAAAACCAGAACAATGCACTTTATATTTAAAAGTTACACCCTACACTATATAAGCCTGTTGTAATTCTGTGTAATGTCTAGTTACATGTGGTTGTAGTATTTTTCGTTGGTGTGGGAAATAAACATTTTATGTGAATAGGCTTGGATGAGTGATTAGGTGTTTGATTAAGTTATCTGTCATAAGTGTTTATTTATATGCGGATATCATCTGGTAAGAAAAACAAAAACAAAGACAATATCAAGCAAAACACATTCTCATAATTCTTTCTAGAAAATCAGAGTTCAGACAAGGTCCCAAAATGATAAATGTCATAGTTCTTATCAATTATGCGGTCATATTGCATGTGAAAACAGTTGGTAACTTATTATAGTACCGGCTCGTTTTTTCGTTAACACTTTCCTTTAGGTAACTCATTTCTAAATGGTGGCTAATTCTTGCCATTTCTTCGACATTTTGTTATTTCACCTCGCTAATTATCGTCTTTTCGCAGCGGAACAACGAAACGACGAAATTATTGGTCGCCAATAAGCAACTTCAAATTTGGTCTTATCGCCTTTATCTTTTCGTTATTTCGTTTTTTGTCGTCGTATTTTCGTTGTTTCGTCGTTTCGCGGCCCAAAAGACGTTAACTAGTGAATCAAAAAAACGAAAGTACTAAGTTTAAGCAAATGGCAAGAACCAGCCACCATGCATTTCAGTTTAACGTAATTTTGACGTAAACTAAATATGATCGTAATGGACAGAATTAAGCAGGAAGAGAAAAAGGGTGCGTAATGGGACAGACAGACACGGGGGTGAGTTAGTTTATTTATTTTATTGGGATTTAGCGTCCCTTAAACTCATTTTATGTCATATCGAGACAGTGTCCGCCTGCGACAGTGCGCACTTATGGCGACTTTATAGTGCTGTCTCACTGAAACATCACACTGCAGACATATTGACATAATACTTCACTCTGTCACATTATACTGACACCGAGCCAACCAGTCCTTCTCCTTCCCATTAATGATGCGTGTTAAGCAGGGAGCGAGAAGAGTGTCCCATTTTAACGTCTTGGGATATGGCGCCACCAGTATTCAAACCCACGATCGCGGATTCTCTTCACTAGTGTACCGACACGAGGCGAACACGCTTACCACTCGACCACCGCGCCGGTGGCGAGTTAGAACACACGCAAGAACAGAAAAGGGTAAAATGTAGTAGAAAAATCATGCGACGAGGCTACTTACTTTTTCTTTTTTTGAATGGGTCACTGTGGCTAATTCTTCATGGTGGCTGCGATCTCATTACACTGAACTATGGCAAACCATCCGAAAAATTTCAGCAAAACAAGTTATGTTGGATACAATATGTATGTATACTTACAAGATATATCCTCGTGTGATTTTATGAAATATCTTTTATTTACAATACAACTGTTGTTTTCCTATATGAAGACTACTTCGGCGTAATTAATTATCACGCCATAACTACATTTTGTCACGTGCGGCAATTATGACGTCATATTGTCTAGACATTTTCCTATAAACATTTGGTTCTTCCATCAGATAAATCTTTTTATTAATGTTATATTGGCAAAATTTTACTACGAACCTTGTATAAAACTGTAAATATAAATGATGAATGTTTAAGTGAATGTAATTATGGTCTTTTAATACTCATTGGTATTGCAGACAAGCTATCATAAAGTCTTAACGGGTGTTATGATAGTTTTTTTTGCAAAAGCAATGTGTATTATAGGACCATAATTACATTTGCTTAAACATTCATTTCTTAAATAAACTGACTTAAATATCTCCAAAGATATCTATATATCTTATATAATTCATAACATTAATTGTTTTGTTGTTAACTGTTAAAATGGCTTGCCATTATTGACAGTTTATATAAGCATATTCCATATAAAGATATTTGGAGCTACCAAACAAAATCGATGTTTTTTCTTTTCAAAGTTAAGCTGCAATCAACTGAGAGATAAAACAGGTCTCTCGTATCACAGTATACTGACAAGCTAGCCCCCTATAATACACTTGCAGACAAGCTTCACCAGGGTTATCATGGCGGATGACACAACTGATGAAAGAGGCACTGATTTATGAGAACCTAGTTTATCTTCAAGTTTTATTGATTTTCGTTATGCGTTCACTTTAAGTTTATATATACCCAGTTTAATTTTGATTTGGTCTCAAATATTTTAGTACTGATAAGCTGCACGTTTACCCTGCATTTATTTTTAACAAACAAGTAGCCGATACGACCGAGTTTAGTACGCATGCACTCTGTCGTACGCCGAACTAGCTTTCGCTTAGCGGCATATTCCTTGATTTGCAAATCACGTTCAGTGCAGGTTCTTTTTTTTGTCTTTACTATACAAAAACGAACATTAAGACATGCATTGTTTATAAGATTCATTGCACTCTAAATAGCACAATGAGTTGTAAAAATTGTCAAATTATAGGAACAAAGGTTTACTTACACATGAATGCTACTTCTTGACTTTTAAAAATGAATAAACAAAACATCAAATGGGTGCATTTATTTGAAAACAAGTGCATTTGATAAATAAAAAAAATTAATTATCTCATGGTTAAAATGTTCAAGAGAATATAATAATTACAGTACAGAATATTGCACCGTGCGATACTCCCAATTTCTAATTTTATTTGCAAGTTCCGTCCGAATTTATACAGTAAATCGTTCATTTAAAAGCGACATTTGTTTATTTATAGTATTTGTTTTAACAGGTTATCGGAGATCACATGCGTTACTTATTATTATACTGCTCTGATCAGATATCTTTACTACTAAGTATAGATCATAACACACACCGTATTATCTTTCGTGTCAATAAAGTTCGCAGTGCTCGCTGTTCGTGTACTCTTTCACCTATATTCGTACATCAAGCCAATTACATAACTCACTTTTAACAGTGCTTGAAGACACCTGTATATAAAAATAAAGACTTATGCAATTTTTTTGTAAAGAAAAGCTGTGTAAACATTTGCCCCGGGACATCACATGGGAAAGGAATTTCATCACCTAGTTCACTTACCCATGTGACGTGACGTGGGGTCGACATGGACACCACGACAATTAAATAAAACTAATGTGGAAAATATGGTGTGTATTGCCGTAAATCTAGTTTAACGGGGTTAAGTAAATATCAGCCCATTACAGGTGATTTTAGTTTTAGATTGGCTAGTGGTTATAATAGGCGGGGCGCGGGACTGATTGACAATCTCACTGATACAGAGTAATGGCGTACGTCCAATGTTTTCATGACTGGAGAGGTCATTCAGTGCAGTCACAAGCACCAAATGAAAAATTTGGGGAATTTTTGAGCGAACTTTATACCGAGGGATAAAGTTTTGTTGCGACGAGGGACAGGTTATGGGGTTCATCTGATTTGTATAAAACAGTCAAATTGCGAGCAGAAAGTCATTGCATTCGAAAGACTTCTAACTCTGCATAGTTACATTCAGCTAAAAGGCATCCCTCTAACAGATCGCTTTGAATTCCGTAGCAACATAATCAAAAAGTAAGTGAATTTCTTTTGCATTAATAAATTGCTTGTGATTGAAATATTTATTTTTCTTAAATTAATTGATTTTATTTTTGTTTTTATTTGTTGGCCATGAAATGCATTTTATAAAAGGGTGTACATGTAGCAATTGTAATCCATAGATATTTATTTAATGATATGACTATTTTTTAAATTGCTTCATTTTTGCATGTTCGAAGGGTCAGTACATTATCTATGCATGCACACTGCGTTTATAAGATAACACAAATAGCAGTATCGCTGTTTGTTTATTCGCATATTTAAAATATTCATCTGTTATCGGAATTTCGATTTATGAAATAAAATAAAATAAAATAGAATAAAAAATAAAAGAAAATAAAAAAATGAAAGAAAACTAATGAACTCAACGAACTCAATTGAAAAAATTGCTAAGTCTGGCTTGGACTTTTTGAGGAAAAATCGGGAAACAATATTGAAATAAATATAAAATTGGTATATGTCATAAATCGTGTAATGTCATGTGAACTCTAACAAATGATATGTTACATAAGATGAACCAATTTACTAGATAACTTTGGAAAAAATAGAAATAAACAAAATTTTCTTAACAGAAATTCAAGGACAGACATGGTAAATACGTGGGTCAGTAACCTTTGATAAACTTGGACAGCAAGTTATAATATACAGTAAGATAAATAACTACTGTCAGTCGCAACAAAGTAAAATATATAACTATTGTCACGTACACGAGAGTGAGATATAGTATAACAGTGTCGTGTTAACAATGTCAGTGAACTTTATTATTGGAAATATTAAGAACAAGTCATTTTATACCCGGGTCCGTCAATTTTGCGCGGGACAATAATTTTGACTGCTAAAAGACTGTTTTGAAAAAATAACAAGCAACATAACGCACCCTTCGTGTGTCACTCGGTGTCCTGACATGTTCATGAACACAATGAAAGACGAATAACATTTTACTTTGCAAGTAGATGATTGGCAACCAAGTAATTTTAAATCAATCTTAGTTTTAATTTGTAATTCAGTTGCATCCTATCAATTTTGCAGTATATTTTGTTTCTGTCAGTGCATGCGCATTGTTAGGTGACTAATTGAGTCAGGTCATCTAATGTCAAGCTATAGACATCCCTTGTTGTAGCAAACTTTTCAATATAATACATATTAAGATATATACATTCAAAAGATGTTTGATTTGTGAACGCCAAGAAAGTTTTTAATATATAACTTGTTCTGACCCGTTTTTTATCTTAAAAGTTCAAGTGCGCAATGTTACAGGAATTCATGTTGCCAGGTCTCAGAGAATAAAGGGGAACACTTTCTCCTTTGTTTATCAACGTTTTCTTCATTACATGACTAGTTGGTTGATGAACAACAGAAGAGTGAATTATTTCATGTTTTATTTTTATCAGAATAATGACTATTACTCACGTTGACGAGATTTATCATAATTATATTATGTTTATGATAATTGCTTTATTTATTCAAATGGACAATCATTAATATATGGTATGTTGTTAAGTATGTATTATTGATTTGAAGCTGTTAGTTTTTTTTATATTTTTTCATACATCCTCATGTTACACCTTCTAATGTGTCCGAGTGTGCAAACAATATTGAAATCCTAAAACCTTACAATATTTCAACTTTAACAACTAGCGTAAATACTACAGAGAAAAACTCCGTTAATCTCCTCCACCGAAATCTCAAAGTTTACAGAATGCACTAACAAGTTTACTTCTTCATTAAAAGATTGGATACTTGAATTTAATGATTTGAATGTTATTGAATTATATTAAGGAATTGTTTCAAACATTATATTGCAATTTATTATGTTAATTATTTTTTTCATTCTACATTATCTAAAAACATATATATATATATATACAAATCAAAGTTTAGTTTCTGGAGCTTTCGGCCGCACTACCAGCCTTCCTGAGCAAAAAATTATTTCAGACTGTAATCTAAACTTAGCGATTTTGTTTTATAATTATTGAAAAGAATTTGTATATATATATATATTGTGAGATTATCATTTTAGTTTTGTGGACAGCATAGTTTGGACTTGTTAAAATAAAATCATTTATCTTTTTTTGTAATACTTCCTTCTATCTTCTCCTCCGACACATGTGGGCTGATAACAATATTTGCACTCGCGTTTATTGATTACGATATGTTTTGTGTTAATTTTTTATTGTGTCATTTCGAAATCCGAATGAAGCGTAGAGTATTGATTTGTTTTAAACATGAATTTTTTAAATGTTATGATCCATTGCTAATATATTCGTAGACAAGATATATTCAATTTCTGCTACTTTATCAACAACTATCATTTTTGTATTGTTAATTTTAAGACTGTTTTGTTTTCATTTTTTCTACTGGGTAAAACGACTTGATATCTCTCTATTTATTTGTGCATATATTTTGGAATAAAACTAAAATGACTTGTTTCCAGTTTATCGATGAAAAATATGCATACGGGGAAAACATACGAATACATTTTATTTGTGTTTAATGTCCCTTTAAGTTAAAGTTTACTTCCTATCGAGATTGTGTCTGCTTGTGACAGTGTGCACTGATGGTAACTATAGTGCTGTCTCACTGAAATACCACGTCACAGACGCATTGACCTGGTACGTCATCCATATGATCCTGACATCGAGTCATACAGTCCTTCTCTTACCGAGATCATGTATACTGAGCGTTTAGAACACTGCGAGAGGATTCCTTAATTATAACGTCTTGTGTGTGAAAAAATATAGTTCATTCGATAAAGTGATTAAATTTAAGATTAACATATTAATTTTATTTAGTGCATCATGTGTAAAGTATCACGGTTTCTTGCATTGTGAGATATTTTAAGAAAAAACGTCTTGGACCGCCTTTAAAAACAAACTATTTCAAATACACGAAATTTTATCAGATCTTGTTTAAGATGTTTGTTTGCGTAACATTTTTAAAGCATGATTTACTACTTGCATTTTCGACCAAAGTGGGCGATTGTCTTATGTTTTGATACATGCACTTTCTCGTAGTCATAAAGATTTATTCGACATTATAGTTTAAACAATATTTTATTATTGAATTTGTATGAAAATAATATGTAAACAATAGATAAAGAGGATTTTGGAAACAAGCTATAAAGCTTATAAATATAGTTGAATATGTGTACAATAGATAAACGATTTATATAGACATTAATTTGCATTACGCACGCACGCACGCACGCACGCACGCACGCACGCACATTTGTGTACTTACCTCCTCCAATATAAACACCCCAACTGTATGTTTTACACGACATGATAACATTGTTGTATATTAACAATTATATGATATATGTACCCTGCTGCTCTTTGTTGGACAAATTAAGGTTTACATTGATATAATTAGTTAATGGAAACTTTGCCGTTAATAAGATTTTGTAATTTTAAATTTGAGAACATAAAATCATTGATATGTATTTATGTAAACGTATGCAGATACATTAAAAATTAAATACAGTTATTCAGTGAAGCTGATTTTTACACTGTGAGTATTGTTCAGTGTTTACTGCTGATACTTTCTATTTGTCCTAAAGATTTAGTTAACATCTTTCTCGCCCTTCCTCACTTCCGGTTTCTATTGTCGTCTCATGTGCGTTCCTCTTCCTACTTTCGACTAAACGTACGACCGTATTCAATCAAAGCACAGGGTGATTCGTGACATGAGTCTTTTCAGTGTTTTTTCTCAAGTTTTTTTTGTCGTTATATAGATGTATGCATCATTGTTAGTTTTGTTCATTGTTGATTTTAACTAACAGTCTAAGGAAAAACATTTTCATTTTGAAGCCTGCAGAAAAAGAGTGGAAGGGAAGTTTTCCTGTGACAAATATATAATTTAGTGCGTGTGATTTTTTCTACTTTTTTTAGCAAAAATTAAACTATAAATAAAAATACCACGAACTTAAGAAAAGGGTTCAATTTTAAAGAGAGTGCGTTTAATTTTAGTTTAATGATATAAATATGATGCTGTCCTTGACTAACTTATTGACCTTATATGATACAGGTTAATGTAAAAAAGCAGGTCGTCGGCCACATACATGTATATAGTGTTACACGGTACATATAAAACACATGATATACCAATGTCACGGCCATGTACCCCGTCAACTGCAGACATATCTACACTGGCTTACACAAGGCCGCATTAAGACGTTATGCTACACGGCCTTGCTGTAATGGTCGTATCAGTGTGCTATCTCTTAATGTACTATTGTGTAAAATAAATTGTCTGGCAAAATACACATTTAATATATTCAGATTTGAAATGATTATTAATTCGGACCATTAAAACGTACACAGAGAGCTGACCCATCGTCAATAACTCCACGGGTCGGGTTCATTTAACTGAGATTCACTCGGCACAGTATCGCGGATAAAATAATTTCACGGTCAAAAAGTCAAAGTTAACGTTTACAAAAACGAAATGCTATTATCACATAGTATCCTGTCAAACTCAATCGGGTATAATCTCAATTTATATGAAATCTATTTCATAAAGTCAGTTTGATTGACAGGTGAATGTGCTAATTCGTTTTAAATGGCTTTGCACCGCGTTACGCTCACTATTAGATCTGAATTTTTTGTTGGTATGAACAAGCAAATTATATTTTGAAGTCATAGCACGTTCATGAATGTGTTCTATAAAACATTCATTCAATTTTCTAAAAACGTTTTATGAAAACATTACTTGGCGGTTATTATAGTTGATAATGTATGGTACTTAATGAACCATTTAACCACATGATGAATATGACGAAATGTTCAATATATATATATATATATATATATATATATATGTTATGACTTGTCATCTAAGGGGCCATCCATAATTATCATCCTTTTTCCAAAGTCTGCAAACAGCACTCTTTTCTCAAACCCCTCCACCTCCATGAAAAAGTGTACATCATCCTATATCATACCGCTGTTTGTTGTGTTCAACACATTTATTTCACTTTTTTGTTGTTGTCTCAAACAACGTTAGTTGTTGCGCCGTTTCTCAAATAATGTAAACAAGGTCATCATTAACGCTCTGGCGAACGAGATTTAGAACACCAAAGGAAATAAAATGGAGCCAGATTTCAGATTTTGAAATGTTACGATGTCCGGAATTTTAAGCGTGCAAATAAAATGATGACAAGCAAACCCCCTCCCCTAGCGTGCGATTTGCAGACTTTGGAAAAGGATTATAGTAATGGATGGCCCCTAAATCAGATACTGGCTTGAATATCTGCTCACTAGATGCAGAAACTGGTTTTTACGCTTCACAAGTTAGTTGATATTTGACAATGTATGTGTCAGAGTCGCTCTGTTTGAAGAGAACTGTCAGGTTGCCATATAACATTTTATTGACCAATCGAATTTGCTTCCGCGTACATTCCGAAATCAGGAGCATGCACTTTTTTTTTATTTTGATGATGATGACGACGATTCTGTATCTTCTGATTTGTTGTACTTTACAGAAATGTCATTGGTAGAACTCGAGGACAGGAGTGGGTGTAAATGTCAGCTGGTGAAGTACGAGGGTACTTATTTACCGCCAATGGTCGCTAACCCTTCGGAACACCTTCCAGCTCTGCGCGAGTGGAAAACACGTAATGATGACGTGTTCGTCTGTTCATACCCAAAATCAGGTGAACTGAAAAGATGAAAAAGAACTCCTGTTTTAAGGAGGCCGACTCTAGTTCGAGTGCGCATGTTCAATGCGCAGCACTGATTATCAGATGTCGTACAAAAA
>JAUMGZ010207568.1:0-12144 GCA_032359645.1 Pododesmus macrochisma | reverse complement strand
TCCAACGTTTTCTTATTGTTTGCCAATGTTCATGGACTTACGGCTTTAGAATATCGTCTTGGTTTTTCGATTTACTACTTTAATATTTTCAGATACAACGTAAGGTCTTTTGATACAAGAGTGATACGACTCGACCATGTTTAAACCGGTCGAAAGTAAAGTCCAAGCCGATACGACTCGACCATGTCAAGACCGGTCACAAGTGAAGTCCAGGTCGATACAAATTGACCATTCCAAAACCCATTGAAAGTAAATTTCAGGCTGATTTTGTAAATTGATCACCAAGCCCACTTTGTTATCTGTAGACACTTATTAAAACCATCAAGAAGAAAACACAGGAAAACTAAACATTGAAACTTCAACACTAAAATGGGGAAGACTGAAAAAACGAAACATTTATCAAGGATATGTGTAATTATATTACTTCAAAATCATTATGGAGTCGAATAATTCGATTTAATCACAGTATTTTATACCAATCATAAAATGTTTCATTGGTTTTACTATTTTTATAACTACAATAGTCGAAGTACATGTACCTTGTCTTCCTCCGCTTGAATTGTCTTATGTATTATTTCTCACTATTTTTGTTCTACCGTTGTGATGCGAACTCAATTCAAACTGGTAGGAAAACAAGTTGCCAAAGAGTCCTGGTATAAGTATAGGTTGAATACGACTGTTATCAAAGGAATCCATATAAAAGATAACGTGATCAAAATAAGATAATGACCAATTCCATAATTTTGACCGATGTGTTGTTTTATTGGAATTAATCTCATATGGAAAGCCATCTGAACACTTACTTTTTAACAAAAGTTCATAAAAAATGCACAAGATATCTTATTTAAAAATGAGAAACTCTTAAATAAAATGACATGTTTGTAAGATATAGTATATACTATATTTCTTATAAACGCTTTTGGATATCTAATTAACTAGATATCTAATAAAGAATGAGACCCCTAACCTTTCTTATGAATATATTTGTTGACAATTCCAGTAATTGTTAGTTAAGATAACGTTAAACCTTAAATTCAATACAATCAAATACTAAGTAAATAAATGAATCAGTTTATTGTAAAACGTCGATATAGTATCGAGCACACCAATGGAATTTATGAACATGTATGAGATACATCCGCTTCGTTACATCTCCTATTACGAACAACATGTGGTATGGAGTTATTGTACAATATATGTTTTATAAGTACAATGATATATTTTATTTCTATTACTTTATATTTAAATAATTGAATTATATTTGTACAAGTTCGTTGATGGCTTTATGATGAGGAGCAGATCTATTTGAACTTAGTAATATTATCATAAAAAAGCACGATTCGTGTATGATCGCACGCAGTTAACTTTGTTCCAATATGTGTTAGTAATAAGCGACATTGGCAGAAAGAAAAGTACTATCGTTAACCAATTGATATAACACAATTAAAATGTAACATTCGTACGGAATTACAGTAGATCAAGTCCTTTTTATCTTGTTCGGACTTATCAGTTGAAAATATATAACATAACATACATGTTTCATATAGAAGAATTTATAATTACTTCAGACAACATAAGGATTTTGGATTATTGAAAACGATAAATTATTAAATTTTCTAAAGCAAATACAAAATGTAAAATTTCATCATATTTTAAAAGATTGCATCGATTTGACGCCATGATTAAAAATTTACCATGATTATTTATATATTTTGTATTTTTCACGTTTAGTTACAGTTGAAGTTTATGACATATTAAATGAAATTTTTAAAATACATAAACAAATATCAAAGAAAAAACAATGAAAAATAGAAAAACGTTTAATACACTTTATTTATAAACACTTAAGTGGCGTCTTTTTATATCTTTGTTAAACATTCCAGAAGGTCGCCGACTTTCAAAATAAAAAAAGCAATAGCATACTATTATGACTTTCTCATATCGCGAGCACCTGGTTTCGCTTCTAGTTTTTTTTTAATAGAAGTTCGTTATGTTTGCCTTTTTTAGTTAAAAAATGAATATTTTGAATCTTTTTTCTGTGTGCGTCCCACGTTTTCCATTTGTTGCCCATGTCCGTGGACTTACGGCTTTAGAATATCGTCTTGGTTTTTCGATTTACTACTTGCATATTTTTTGTTTTATACATTTAAATTGTCAATATTGTATATGGGTGTACCTCCTACTAAACATCGACACGAAGGGTACCTTTTCCACTAAACTTTAGGACAAACGTGACGACTTGATCATATTTCTGTCTGCTTTTATATGGGCGACTGTTTCCTCCGACTTTCTGTCAACTCACGTTAACGAACAAAAACCTTAGCCCAAGCATATAGACGAACAAAAACTTCGCCCAACAATACTGACAAGCAGAAACCTTCGCGCAATCACATTTACGTACAGAAACCTTTGTGAAAACATATTGACGAAACAGAAACCTTCACCTAACCATATTAACGAACAGGAACCTTTGCCCAATCAAATTCACGAAAAATAACCTTCGCTCAACCATTTGAACGATTAGAAAACTTCGCAAACAATGTTGGCGAACAAAAACCTTCGCCCAATCCTATTGACAAACTTAAACCTTCGCCCAATCCTATTGACAAACTGAAACCTTCGCCCAATCCTATTGACAAACTGAAACCTTCGCCAAATCTTATTGACAACCTGAAACCTTCGCCCAATCCTATTGACAAACTGAAACCTTCGCCCAATCCTATTGACAAACTTAAACCTTCGAAAAATCATATTGACGAACAGGAACTATCACCGAATCATATTTACGAAAAAAATCTTCGCCCAATCATTTTAACGACTAGAAAACAACAATATTGACGAACAGAAACTTTCACCCAATCATATTTACGAACAGTCACCTTCGACCAATCGCATTGACGAACATAAACTTTCGACAAAACAATTTTCGGAAGAAAAAGGACAAATATTGCTAGATTTTTAATTTTAGTAACTCTTCATTTCTTTTCTCTATGATGATATGATCACAAACTGAAAGAATTAATAATGCATCTTCGATTACTGCGTCTACAGGCAAAATTGTAATGACCACGTCGAAATGAGGGAATACATAGTAATTTGTTATGTGAGATTGCCATTTGATCATTATAATACAGGTGGTATAACATACATGTGTTGAGTAATTACGAAAAATTTTCAAACCGCTCAGTTTTGATTGTCATTTCATTATCTATCATGCATTTCTTGTATATAGTCCCCCGTAGTCATCTTATATTTATGTCATTTCAACAACTTACCTCTGGCATCTTGTCGAGATTTTGCAATTGAAATTGGTTTTCAATTTTTCATATTAATTTTCTCTAAACGCAGTCATTCCTATTATATATCGCCCAAGAGAATCTTTCTTTCCGGTGCAAACGTGTTTTAGTGGTAATTACTAGCATCGAAACATGTCATTTCCTGTCATAAATATACTCGTTAAGCTTCGTGTTTAAGCATAAAATTGTCTGTATTCCTCCAATTCTGTGATTTTGTCCCTTTTTCATCTGTCTTTGTCGCGTCATTTCGTACTGATGAACTTGCAAATTGTTATAAACATTAAAATGTTCTATATTGTATATGAGTGTTTAATATGTTTAGATTCAGCGTAAGTTCTTTCAATACAAGAGATACACGACTCGACCCTGTCAAAACCGGTCGAAAGTAAAGTCCAAGTCGATACAATTCGACCATGTCAAGATCGGTCTAAAGAAGAGTTCAGGTCGATACGACCTTGCCAAAACGTATCGAAAATACAATCCAGGCCGGTTTTATTTATTTATCACAACGACAACTTTACTTTCAGTACACACGCCATTAAATCAAACAAAAAGTAATAACTCCAGGAAATTCAAAAATTAGACTGTCAACAAAACTGTTATCAATGAAACGTGTAGTTATACAACTCAAAATCATTATGGAGTCGTCGAATCTTTCGATTCAATCATCATACATGTATTTTATACCAGTCATACAATTTTTTATTGTTCTTGTTTGATGCAGTTATTGTTTTGATTTTGCCAATGTCCTTCGTACTGTTGATTCCACTCTTACTGTTTTTTACTATTGTTATTACTTCTATAGTCGAAGTACATGTAGCCTGTCTTCCTCTGTTTGAATTGTGTTATGTCTTTAGTGTTTTCTTCACTATTTTTGTTCTGTTCGTCTGAATGGCTTAGAACTTGTAACGTACAGATACGAACTCAATTTAAGGTTGTAGAAAGAACAACTCGCCGAACAGTCCTAGTATACGTATATGACGGTTCGCAATGAATTCCAAATAAAAAATAACGTGATCAAATTAAGATAATAGCAATTTCATAATTTTTGACGGATGTGTTGTCTTAGTTGAAATGAATCTCACATGGAAAGCCATCTTAAAATTTACTCCCTTTAAAATATTACATAAAAATGCACAATTGCAAGCTATCAAATTTAGAAATACAAAGATCTTGCACAAATAACATTTTTATAAGATATCTCACGTACTTTATAAACTATCTTATAGGTCTGTTGGATATCTTACAAACTTTTAGAGATATTTTATATAATTTACAACATATGTTTTATAGAAGTGTCGAGTGCATCAATTGAATTATGTTAGTACATGTATGAGATGCATCCCTTTGGTTTATATCCAATATGCAAACAACATTTGATATCGAATTGTTATACTATATTTGTTTCATAGGTACATTGTTATATTTTTGTCTCCATTACGTTAAATTTATATAAGTTTGTTGATGGCCTTATAATCGAGGATCAGATCTCTGTGTATTCAATAATAGCTTAATCAGAAACAATCACGGTTCGTGTGTGATTGCACGCGCCTAACGTTGGGGTTGACTATCCCGAAGCAAGAGAAAACGTGTTTGTTCTCTCACGGTGTTTAAAACGTGTTAACACTTAGCAGAAGTGGTATAAAAATTCTATCGTTAACCAATTTACGTGTCATATTAAAGGGGGGGGGGGGTCAATAACAATCTTAACTTGGACCCCAAACCTATGAAAACATAAAAAATCAAAATACATGAACATAAAATTGGTTTTCGTAGATATATAGTAGAATGTTAATATTTAAATGCATGAGTTATATTTAAGACTGTAATGATGGCAAATGATTACAAATAGCCCATGAAACTGGATAAAATGAGAAAAAATTTGCATTTGTTCAGGAAGATTTTTCATAAAATGAAATTTAAAAAGTAATTTATAAACACTTAAATAGCTTCTTTCTATATGTATGTCAATCATGTTAGATGGCTGCATGACTTTGAAAAAAATTGATAACTCCATAAATACAAATGTGGTTAAACAATTCTAACAAGATTTGGCAAAGACGTCAACCAATTTATAAGTCTTCTTGAAAAACTTTAAACCGGAAACAAGTCAGATGAATTACTTTTCCAACACTTAACGGACTCATTGCCCAAAATCCGTCCAAATTCAAAGATATCGTTCGTGAATATCCACATTTCCTTGTACAATGAACTCATCCAATTTTTATGGTATCAATGTTACGCATGGATGAACAATAAGTCTGTTTCGTGCCGGGATAAGATCTATGGCTTCCTATACTGAATAGCTAACGACCTTTTCGATGATACAAGCGGAAGTCGTTTTGTAACAATAGCCAAGAGCAGAAAATAGTATTCATATAAGACCTGTATTTTTGATACATGAATAAACATAATCATTATTGTGTTCCGGTAGTCCGATTTTCAACGGACTTTCTGTCCTCTTTCATATCGATGACCTGTGCAAGAGATATTGTTTCCTCCAATTTTCTGCCCATTTTATGTTAACGACACAAAATACTAACATTAAAAATAAACATTTTACCACTCATTAAATACGTATAAGCATTCGCTGGCGCTTTAACTAAACATGGCTGTAATTTATCTAAATAGTTTTGAATTATAACGCTTTCCATAATTGTTAAGCTTGAAATATTGTCGTGATTAATGACAGAGAGTAATTCAACGCACAAGAAGAAGAAGAAGAAGAAGAAGAAGAAGGAAGAAGAAGAAGAAGAAGAAGAAGAAGAAATGTTTCATGTTCTTCGTTATTACTACCGCATCATTGTATTTTGTTTACTCCTTTATAGGTAAAGTTTCAAACTCGGCGCTTTTATTTATTTAGTTTAGATGATTAGTACTTGGATGACGACGGATCATGGTTAAAGATGTTTGGACTGCTCACGATAACATAATGTCTACCAACAAATGTTTTATCTTAAGATTCCCACCATGTAATTACATGCATTTGATTGACATCGACTATCCCTTTTTTGCGTAAAAAGTAAAAAACGGTAGCCGTTTAGGACAAAAGTGAATATAACTTAGTTTCTCTTTCGTCCAATCTCAAGATTTTCGTTCGAGCAGCTTTTATAACGTCGTACGACATAAATCAAGGTTAGCTGCATGCACGAGACGAAAAATTTGTAGGAACGTGACAATTCTGTTGAACGAAAGCATAATACATTTGAGTTTTACAAATTTCCGAACAAAAAACAATACTATGCAAACGAGATAATTGAATAGGATTACCTATAATTTTCAGGGACATAACAATATGTTGCCTAAACATTTTCTGGTGTAAAGGCAGCGTGATTCCGTCTGGCTCAGGTTATAAGTTTTGATTGCGTGATTTGATAATGTATTATATCTTAAGCTCTTTCGTATACAGGATGATAGCGACTGGCGATTTACACAGCATGGGCTGCTTGATATTTCTATCAGGGTTGAACTTTCCATTTTTACATACATCTAAGTCATATTACCTACTTTTGACATCTTAGATGTAACGCAGCCTATGATAAACCGCGATCTTCCGCACACGAAGCAAACACTCCCCCAATTGAGCTACCGCGATGTTATTATATCCAAGAATGTCTCTGTATTTATATACTTTTCCCCGTCGAAAATATTTTACCACAGATTTTGAATGAAAAGTTAATTTCGTTAAAAAAGCATTGCTGTAGTCAAAATTCAAACTATAATTGATGGCAATCGGTTTATAGCATCTACTTCGAATCTTAATTCGTACTGATAGTTTTTCGACCGGAAAATAATTTGATGGCAATAAAGCTATTCTTAAAAGCAAAGCGTAGAACTCACTGTACGAACTAAAGTTAACCTGTTTGCAATATCCGTTCTAGTAATAAATTCACGTTCATCCCAAGTAAAAGTCAACATAAGCAATTAATTTTTTCTAAAATCAATCAGAAAAATTGCCAATTAGTTCGTCCTGGAGCCTAATTAATAGTAATATGTTGAAACTCGTGTTACCATTTCCCAACGAATGCAGGAAGGGAACATACAAGAACAACGTAAACTAACATATTGGCTTTATTCTCAAAAAAATTAGTCAGTTTTAAGGAACCGATTTGCTAAAAGCCAACCATACAGAGGGCGTATATAGGCTGCAAGCATGTCAATATTTTACTTTCAGATAGAATTTACACACGAACTTAGACGGACTAATTAGAGAAAATTTAGAGATGCCATCTTTTGTTAACTGCAAAACCCTAACCAATTAGGTTGAGATGATTGTTAACGCTTTAAGATACACACAATTTACGAGAGACCCATGGTGTTAAGATAGCAAGAACAGCTAACGAACGATAAGACTGCAAACAAAGAGTCTTTTTAATGATAAATCATTTGTGATATTTTAAGACGGTAACGTCATTTTAATTTTGACGTTTTTACCTACATGTATTCTTAACTCGCATTTCGCCCGTTAGAAGACAATATTGTGTTGTACAGAGATACATGTAAAGTATGACGTCATTTGGTAGCTATACGTAACTTAGCATTTCATAAATGGTGCAAAGACCTTTTCATGAATTATTAAGAGTTTATATTTAGAATTTTCTAATCAAAATCTCGCGGCATTACGGAAACTTGTTTGATAATAAAAAATGTTTTGACTGACACATCTCTGTGATGACGAGCAGGTGATTTTCTGTAAAGATGAATTCTAAAACACAATATTTTAGACAAAATATTTAATGTCGATATCAATCATGATACAATTATGACAATGTAGTTATGGTCTGCTACCCAAGTAGCATTCCTTAAGAATACAAGAGCATATACACACACACAACATTAGTCAGAACCATAGCCTGGGGAAATCCGGGTGGGGGTTGGGGCAAAACATACTTTTGCCGCACACATATATTTATCGAAAACTTTGTAATAGAAAATCAGAAAATTGCTAAATTTCATTCGGGGGAATAATTCCCCCTTTACCATCCTCCCAGCAGGCTACGGCCTTGCATTAGTGCGGCAAGTTTATAAAGTATAGAAAACATAGACTAGAGAATGTTTAAATATACCATCGCCGTGGTAGCTATTTGGCAAGAGCGTTCGCTTCGTGTTTGAAAGCTTAATGGTTCGACCCCCGTTACCAGACCCAAGCAGATACAGTCTCGATATGACCTTGAGATGTGTTGAACGGGACGTTAAGCCTAATAAACCAAACAAATGAGCATGTATACACCAGTGAGAGCCTCTAAAGAGAAATTAATGAAGCGGGAACACAGACAAAGATAATCTTGTTTTATAAGCTAAAGAAGTTGCACGAGTCAGACGTCAGATCTGTACATGTCACATATAATATGTACATGTAATGCCTTGCATTAGTGGACTTGTCTGATTCTTAGCTAACGCATAATTAATATTGTGTAGCGTATAAGCTCTTCAACTTGATGGCATGGATAAATCAGGAAAGCTCCTGGAATTAACCAAAGAATGATACTACTTAATATAAAATAAGTAGAATTTATTGAAAAGTCAATAGTCATTATTTCCACGCGTCTATTACAATGCAATGTGTATTGGTTATGGGAGCTCATTCGTGCCGTGTCGACTTTTCGTTATTTCGGGGCAATAATACGACAGATGTCGTCAATTTGCGGGGCGAAAAGATGACAGAAGGCCAATAGGTCGTCTTTTCGCCTCATTTCAGCCGTCTTTTCATTCTGTCGGCTTCCCATTATTACGGGGCGCAATGGCGACAGAACGTAAATTATCATGTTGTCGTCTTTTCGCCCGGCAATAACGAAAAGTAGAGATGACATAAATGAGCCAACATAATTGATCCTTTATAATGAAAAAAAAATCCGTTGGTCTGCGCTCGTGACCTGCATACAGCAGACAAAAGCATTTATTTTTTGTCTTTAAATCACTGACTTTTACTGATTGATTGGTTCACAAGTTATCGTCAAAAATACTTATAATCCGATAATAGCTAAATCGAGTGGGTTTACACTACTTTTATTGAATTTTACTGGTGACCTGTTCTGGTTTCGACCAGACTGAAGCTGTAAATTGTTCTACAATGCATTTGAATTGACAGCATTAGTTTATATTTTCGAACGACAACGTGCTAACTTTATTCCTATTATCCGTCTGGAAAGGATGATTTTTTTTATACATAGCAGCTGTCATTAAATTAGTATAGATTTTCTGATATTTTTCAGCAAATGCCTACAATCTCTATCACGTGAATAATTATCAGCGCTGGAAGGTGATATTAGTTTGGCGTTAAGAAAAAATAATCCAATTAGTTATATAGTTGACATTCATGTGTTGTAAAACAAAGAGTTGCCGACTTAATTATTTCCTTGTAAAATGTTTGATACGAGAGGAATATTATTTCGTGGGAACGAAATGATTAGTAGAGATAAAAGATAATAATATCTGTATCTTACATGTCGTCTGATTTTTGTTCTGATGATCATTATTATTCTTGTTTTATAAATCACATTTGACCGATGTGACAAGGATTTAATTAAAGAGCCTCCTCAAATCCAATAAAGGTATTTTCTTCTGTAGTATGTGCAAAGTGGATGAGTGTAGTGGTGAAGATTATGACTTCATCAACGTTCCGAGAGCATCTTGTTCTGTGCTAATGGAATTGATTGCTGTAGGTTTTCATTCAAACCATTTGTAAAGTGAACATACATGATTTGCAAACTAAGCCATTTATTATCAAACGTCGTCGCTTCCCTTTCTGTCTTATCATGTGGGTCATCTTTATTGTTCTTTTGTCACATATCGGTGAAAATTGATATAATAGAAGCGATGTTAAGACCAAATTAATTTAAAAAATAAACAAAAAACTGTTTTATTTTAGTTGTCGTTGAATGGTTTGATTATAGATTCCGATGAAAGTGACTTTTAATTCGACGCATCAACCGTGTACCTAAAGGACACCAGACATATCGTATACGATAGTTATGTAGTCTATAATGTTTGTGTGCCATATTTCAAATGTGCGTTTTCCATCTTATTTCGGTGTCAAAAATTTCAATTCAAAACTAACACAGACTTAATAATTTGAATATGCATGAGTACACTCTGGTAAAAAAGATTCTTATGGGTTATTCATGAATGAGTCTTAGACATATATCTTTCTTTATGAGCTTTCTAAACTAGCTGTACAAAATGACAAGCCAGGGCTGTAGCCTGGGGAAAACCGGTAGGGGCAACACTTGTTTTCGCCGCACTCATATATTTATATTTTTGCCGAGAATTTTGTCACGTAAAAAAAACCAAATATTGCGACACTTTCTTGGGGGGAGGGGGGTTGCACCCATGCCCCTCTCCCCAGGCAACAGCCCTGCACACCTTTCAATATGCAGGAGCATGAATTGTCAATTCGGAGTCAAAGAATTTCTGCATTATGTCTTTTTCATCTTCTATCTAAAGGCGAAACCAGGTATCCAACAAGGAGTGAGCGTTCCCCGATACACAATACAACGCTGATCGATTGCTTTCTTGGCTCCAAAATATATGAAATCCATAATTAGTAACATACACCTTCAATCACAAAATCTATAGCGCTTTTAGAATAATACGAACTTGTTGTTTATTGTGATTTACTGCTTGTTATTTGCGCTGAGCTTTATCGTGAAATGTATTATATTGGTAATTAGAGAAAACTGCTGTGATCTTATAAAAAAACAGATGATGTGCGTGTTTTAATTAATGACAAATCATGTTTAGATTACGAAAACCTTTTTCGCATTACTTAATGCATTATATACTGTAGTGGGGATATTTATCTCCCGTAGTCAGTCTGCAAGCCCGTTATTGCATAACTTCTAGCAACTAAAAGAATCTGCAAATATTTGTTTAACATTTGTAGTAAAGTTACACTTTTTTAAGGCGACAACAGCGACGACTGCTCCAAAATAAATGAAAAACAGTCAGTATATGTAATTATCAACAGTGTAAGTAAATATAATTACGTAAACCCCCTCCCCATTATTTCTTTAATTTTACTGACGGCTATGTGAGAAATATATATGGGTTGTTGTATAAGTCTCAATAGTGCAAATAGTGTTTTATGCTCTGTGTTGCTCTATCAATTGTCACTTTAGTTGTTTTACTTCGCAGTTCTCAAAAACATTTCGTCAGCAAACATATTCTGTAAACATACGGAACATATGCGCATCTTTCTTGCAAATACAGAGATTATTGCTAATAATATTGCTAGAAACGTTCAAATGTGTTTGAATTGAACATCTATACGAGGAAGGTTTTGAATTAAAACACAATAGAGTTAAAATACTCATACATTAGTAAAAATTGTTGTCGTTGCTTTAATATTGTTCTATATAAAGCTTTCATTTCATGCAGTGTTTGTACCTGCATTTTTATATAAAAATTAAGTTTTGTTAACTTCGCGGTCGAGGTTAGGTGTTACGTGTATCTGCATATTGTAAACTGTTCTATATTCATTACAGTGTTGAACAAGAAAACATTGATGCAAAGCATCAAATTCGCCTGGAAAACTCAAGTTTATTAGTTTTTAGAAAATGTTTATTCTTGAATTAAATTTTTATATTTCGGGTCCAGACTTCGAAAAAAATTGTTTTCTATGATCAATATTATACATTTATGGCCCTGTAGGCGCGGTGATTCGAAGTTTTATTTATCCGAAGCGGTCATTTTTCCCGATTGGAATATGGCCGCTATGGGTAAATTAAACTTCGAATCACCAAGCTTACAGGGTCAAACATTGTTTATTTAACCGAAAAAAAACCAAACTAGGCCTGTAACAGTATGCACAGTGCACTGATTCTTAAATGAGCTGCACGTGCTCCAGGGA
>JAUMGZ010207567.1:0-22769 GCA_032359645.1 Pododesmus macrochisma | reverse complement strand
CCATTTTGACGCTCAATCTCAACGATCGCATAGAAGGTGGGTTTTGATTGGTCTGAATATCTCATAAATATTCATAACTATTCAAAGTTTTTGGGTCACGCCAACGACCTCAAATCTACCCTGCGATGCGATATCAAAACAACGGGAGCAGCGTAGATCTGGTTTTAATCAGATATCATATGTGTACAAATAGTAGGCTACTCGCCAACTTAAACCAGTCATCCACATCATTTGTGACATTGTATATCTAAGGTGTGTCATAATGAAACTAAACACTTTCAGTCTGTAGTTTGTTATAATAGATGTAGATCGTTATGAAGTTCAATTTCATCTCATCATTTCATCAGATACAACGCGGTCACGGAGAGAATATGAGGTTGATGGACGGGACTATCATTTTGTGGATTCAAGGGAACAGATGGAACGGGACATACAAAACCACCTGTTTATAGAAGCAGGACAGTACAACGACAATCTGTATGGCACAAGTGTAGCCTCAGTCAAAGAAATAGCAGAAAAGGTAGGTTACTAGCTGACAATCTGTATGGCACAAGTGTAGACAGACTGGGTTAAAATGTTAATGACAAAGACACAATTTCAACATATATAAAGGGAAAACTTGACAAACTTTCATAAATGTTCTAGTATATAAACAAGAAGACCTAGAGCTTAATGTTTGTATATGTAGTAACCTGGAGAACCAAACGTGTGTTCAATACTAGGTTACATGTGTTGAAGTCAAAGTTAAACACTATCAAATAATAGAAATTATGCTAACTTTTTACATTTTTGACTTCTCCAAAAGTATTTTATCAATTTTGACCAAACTTAGTAGGAAGCATCCATAGTTAAAGCCTTGAAGGGGCTTCAGATTTGTTCAAAATATGGGATTCAGTCTCCAGGGAGCACCACTAGGGGACTGAAATGGGAAAAGTTGGCAAAATTTCAAAAATCTAATGAACTGAAAGGCCTAGAACTTAAATGCCTGCACATGTAGTTAGTAATCTTGGGGCAGGGAGAACCATATTTGTACAAGGTGTGACCCTGGGGTCCAAAATGGGTTTTGTAATTTGGGCATCAAAGTTCAACACTATCAGACAAGTATTACTGCATATTTGTTAACTTTTAAGATGGCTGCTCTTCCTCCAGAGGGTGTCACTAAGGGGACAAAATGGGGAAACTTTGACAGAATCAATTTATAAACAGTTCTTTGAAAATAGAATTCTAGTTTTCTGTTTATACATGAATTCTATTAGCCTATAGTGGTGAAAAACCATGCACGTGAAAATGTCAGATGTTATAATATTAAGGTGTTATTTTCCAGTGAAGTTGGTAATTCTCAGAGAAAGGGAAGTAAATTCTGGTACTGGTAGGGGACATCTATTACTATGGAATACTCCAACTATATATTGCTTTGGTTATTCCGATCTACAAATTCTTTTATATATCATGATTAATATTCATATTATTGTTTTTTATGTTTTTAAGATACATGTATTATATTTTATATTGATGACTTGTTATTGTTTGTATGTGTTGTATGTTGTATATAATAGGTTTTGTTTTCTGTTTAACACACTTGGTTAATATTTTACAGGGGAAACACTGTATATTAGATGTAAGTGGTAATGCTATAAAGAGATTACAAGTGGCAGGACTCTATCCTATTGCTGTTTTACTCAAACCTAAGTCTGCCATGGCCATCATGTAAGTCAAAATACCAACTATTATTTATACAATCAATTAACTTCCAAAAACTTTAGAAATAAGTATTACTTTAAGATAATGCCTTAATCTTAAAAGCATCTTTTTATATACCTAGTCAAAGCGTTTCATTTTGATATGAATAATAAGTGTATTTAATTACCTAATCTTGTAATAAATGTTGATTGTCACAGCATCTTTCCTGTGATATAGAGATCTATAGTGTAAACTGATGTACATTTTTTTTTTTTAAAGCAGACCGATTTGTAATTGATAACAGACTGTATACCCAACAAGAACTATACAAAATATTGTCAGCACTAAAAAAATTATGTAAAACACTGCACCACTATCAACATTGCAATGTAAATGACCTTCGGGTGAATTTCCGGATAGTAACCTCACCTATTTACAGCACAGCCAGGCTCATGTAGCACATCTATGACTTCATACCGAAGTAACGAGACCAACAACATTTAGTACATGTAATTTTGATCTAAAACAAACTGCAATATGCTTGTGATCTAGAAGGCGCGGGTTCGATCCCCGGGCACATCAAACCTAAGGTATGAAAATTAGGTAATCTTGCTACCTGCTAAGTCCTCAGCATCTCTGGGTAGGAGAAGGACTGGTTGGTTCAGTTTCAGGATAATGTGACAGAATGAAGTATCATGTCAGTGTGTCTGCGGCGCGATATTTAAGTGAGACAGCACTAAAAAGTCCCCATCAATGTGCAATGTTACAAGCAGACACCCCCTGGATATGACCTAAACATGATTTGAAGGGGTATTAAAACCCAGTAAAACAAACAGACAAACTACAATATGCTTGTAAATATTGCGTTGATGACGCCGCCAGGTTTGGAGAGATATGTTGACCAAAAAAATCATTAAATCTACATCTTTAGTGTTGCTCTCTCTTGTGTAAAAGTTTTACTTATGGAATAATTAAATTCTCTTTGTTAACAGGGAAATGAACAAACGCATAACTGAGGAACAGGCTAGATTAACATATGAACGCACCATGAAATTAGAACAAGAGTTTGGAGAATATTTCACAGGTACATTACATTCCAAAATTTTTCATCAATAACAGATGACTTATGAAATGAAAAACATTTAAATGCATTGATAAAGAGCTCTTTCCTATGTCAAAATTTTCATATGGTATACAAGTTAACAGCATTTTGCTGAAGTATGAAATTTTTATTGGGGAGAAAATGTGTACCGGTAGCAAAATCTTAGATAAAATGTCTTTAATGCCTACTGGGTAAATACAATGCCCTATTTGACAAAATTACAAAATAGTAGTGTGTAAACTGCCTTATTTAAGCAGTTCTGTGCAATTCACTATAAAGTCAAAGCAAGATGATAAGCAAGGTTTAGGAATTATATACTGATGTCAAAAGTGAAAATTGTGTGTGAAACAAAGGGAGACTCCCATCTAAATAGGAAGCTTGGGCAACTATGTAGCAGTCCTCACTTCAAATATTGTCATTTGTGATTTCAATGACATTTTTTATGAATTAATTTAGCCATTTACTAATCCAAACATTTTTCTCCTTTCAGCTGTTGTACAAGGGGATTCAGCCATTGAAATCTATGCAAAGGTGAAGGACGTGATCCGTGACCAATCAGGCCCAACAATATGGGTACCTGCAAAGGAAAAGTTATGAAAGACTCAATCATAAACAGTCATTAAACTAATCACACATGATTGTTAAACAACTCATGTGACACCAACAATCCACCAATCAACACTCACTATAATCAGGTCATGTGACATTCCTGATTTTTATCCAATGGAGTTTAAAATCCAATACTTTAATTTTAATCTTGAAAATATCCTTTCATTGTGAAGGCAAAGGTTATTTCCCCTTGGACAAAAGCTAGTCAGTGGAGAGTTTGTGTCTTGACACGACTAGAAAAAGGGAAACTATGTCACACAGCTAGTGAAGTGACAGGTCACATGACTAAAGAGTTGATGTGTCACATGACAAGAGAGATATTGTGTCACATGATGTGAGAAATGTAGATGCTTTATGGCTAGAGGTATAGTGTGCAACATTAGGATGTTAAATATTTGATTCTGCACTAAATCAAGGGATCAACATAATCAGGATTAAGTATGGCGACTTAATTAATCTAAGGGTTTGGCGTACAAGTCAAACACTCGGACGAATTCTTACAAATTATTCATCATGGCACTTTGTATCACAAAGGTTGACTGTGGATCAGTGATAGACAGTTCAGTGCACACTAACTACTCTATATAGTGGGTAGGTTGCAATAGACTTTTCACAATTTTGTCGATGAAAATAAATATGGTTTGTATAGAAAAGAAATTGTAAAATGAAACTAAACTATGAAAAAAAATTGATGTTCAATGTAACTTACTCCAAAACTAAATGTTTTTGTTAGAAAAATTCCCAGGATTTAATATTTTAACTTAAGTGTAGATGAACTTATTACAATACTAGACTGATGCAAATAGTGGGCCCAAAACAACTGAGAAAATGAAAGTATGTTTATTGGTAAATCTAAGTTTTTTGGCAAAGTGGATGTTTCTTTCTGTTAACAGGGTTGTACCAAATAAATTTTAAGTATCATATTCACAGATTTATCTTAATTAAAGTTAAATTTTTATTAATTTTCACGGGAAAATGGTTAAGAGACTGTTGAACACCTGCCCACTACAAAGAAGTACCAACTATAAGGTGTTCGGTGTGTATGCATAATTATATAGGTTGTTCTGTCTTGGAGAAGATATAATCATACAAGTTATGATAGTTCTAAGTGTTGTACAACTACTTTTAATGTATCTTTTGTAATAATTTACGTACAAAGGAATTCACTCATCAATAAGCATTGTATTCAGGTTTCATTGTAATACAAATATTGCATTTAATACATAAACATTGTATCCAAAGTTACAATGCAACTGACTATCATAGTTTTTATAGTTACATTGTAACAAATCAGCATTGTTTTTATGTTACATTGTAATACATGAGCATTGTTTTTATGTTACATTGTAAAAATTTAAGCATTGTTTTTATGTTACATTGTAAAATATAAGCATTGTTTTAAGTTACATTGTAAAATTTAAGTATTGTTTTTATGTTACATTGTAATACATAAGCATTGTTTTCATGTTACTTTGTAAAATATAAGCATTGTTTTTATGTTACATTGTAATACATCAGCATTGTATTTAATTTGGATTATGACACATAAACATTGTAGTCAAGACACATTGTAACTAGAAAAACATTGTATAGTACATGTAGATTGAGAAGATAGTCCCATAAGAGAGATTAAACAGTTGTCTTCTGATGTTTACACCATTTCTATTGTGTCATGTTTATTTTGTGCACAATCTGTGATTTATTATTATTGATGTTGTGTAAACCCTTAAAGATCTGTCAAATGGCAACTTTATAATGATATAAGCATTCTGATTGACTTTATTTATAAAGATATAAGCATTCTGATGGACTTTATTTATAATGACATAAGCATTCAGGTGATCATTATTTGAGATTGCTTAATTATGTTGAATATTTTTTTTCTTTTTCTAAACATAAGATAAATTATGAGTCGCCTTATCAGACCAACAAGCACAATTCTGTTTACCGGTGTGTAATATTCTTAATGCTTGCAAGGTGTATGCTTGGATCATCAATTCTTTTAATACAATGATTTCATAATACATGTACATGTATTTGCTAGTTTTGTTGAGTACTGAAATATTTCACATGCTGAAACTCAAATTCAACCAACTTTAGCATTAAACTTGTCCAGTTAAGATCAAAAATAGGATATTGAGGAAATTCAAATGCTATCTTATTCTAATTAAACATTCAAAAAGTTGATCAACATGTCTTTAAACTTTTAACTGTTGCTTATTACAATTCCCTCTATTTTATTAAGGTGTAAAATGATTTAATATGTAATGAAAAGTGCTGTAACCAGGTATTGCATGACGACATACCTACAGATAACATGACTATATACCGTAGTACAGTAGGAGAACAATAATACACGAGTTAATGTTACGGAGGTGTGCCATCGTTATGTTAGGGAGGTGTGCCATCCTTATGTTACGGAGGTGTGCCATCGTTATGTTACGGAGGTGTGCCACCGTTATGTTTTAATATATATCTCTACATAATGACAAAACCACAAGGTGAAGGTTGTTGAAACAGTTGTATCATTGTTGTATATATTTATCCTGTATAAAGTGTAACTATTTAATAATCTACAACCGTCTTGTGGATTTATGTGATATAAGTGTGTATATGCTAGATTATATAAAGGTTCTCTACATCTAAAACTTAACATTCAAACCATGTCCTTTAATAAATCACACAGTTCTTATGAGAATGATAAATGTCTGATCTTAAAATTCTCACATTTTGTCATCATTATGAGGTTTGTCTCAAGATTTTGTCTGATTAGGGTATTGTCGTTAGATCTCAGGGTCTGGCATCTTAAGATCTCATTTTGTTACTGTCTGGTTCAAAGATTTCATCTTAAGATCGTGTCTTGTCAGAGTCTTGCTGTAAGATCTTGTCTTACAGCCAGGATTAAATGAATGTTAAGTTATGGATGTACAGAGTTAATTTAAGTGGATTAGTTTTTTTTATATTATTGATTCTCGTAAAATTTATTATTGATTTATAAATTTTACCCTATATTATAAAGTCTTATGACATATTCAGCAGTTCTTATATATATTATCTAGTAAAATAAACTAACCAAGTCAATTTAACTAGAAAAATGTGACCATTATGTATCTACAAACTCTCCACACTGATGTATCATTTCAACTTTGACCTAGGAGTTGAACTTTGACACTTAGGTTTTTAACCAATTAATTGTAAATAGCCTTCATTGCCAAAGATACACCAGTTTTTTTTCAAACATTAAAATCCAGCTCCATTGTATCTTCGTCACCGTACCAAAACAATGATGTACAGAAATAAGCATGCTTTGTAAATACTAGTTATTCTTGGCAAAGCTTTTTAAAACAGACAAAAATGAATTTATTATTACAGGTAATAATTCCTTACCTAGATTATAGGAATGAGGACAATGTTGTTCATGGGGAAAAGTATGTCAGAGGACTAAGTGGGATTGCAATAGTTATAAGACATGACAAAATGAAAGCAGAGACACCTCTAAAGTAAATGCTAACAAATTTTACAAAAAGAAGCATATTTTTATAATGAGTAAAAATCAAATAATTGTTACATCATTGGATTGGTATCTTATTGTTATGATATTACAGACGACAGAGCCATCTAGTGTATGAATGTTGTGAAAGGGAGATAAATTTTTTTCATAGTTATTCATGCAGCGGAACTGCTGGTAAATACTACGCTGGATGCTATTTTATAAATTTTATACACCACTTTTTCCTCAATCTTCGCTCAAGGATTTCTTCGTCAAATTTTATATTGTGTTTTTGTGTACATTTGAGGAGCTCAGTGTTTTCAGTGTGAATACACTGATCCTGTGCTGGTCATTTTAAGTGTAGTCATTTGATTAAGATTTATTCACATCACTGTAGTAATTAGACTGGTTTTCTCCCGGTGGAGACAAGTGAACAAAGGGAGATAACCAGTCTATGTGGTAATTCAATAATGGAGAGAGCTATATCAAGGGGTGATGACAGAGTAAGGTGCTTGCACTATTGTGATATATGTGTCACAGTAGTAATTAGACTGGTTTTCTCCCTGGTGGAGACAAGTGAACAAAGGGAGATAACCAGTCTATGTGGTAATTCAATAATGGAGAGAGCTGTATCAAGGGGTGATGACAGAGTAAAGTGCTTACACTATTGTGATATATGTGTCTTGACTTATTCACCCCTGGATTTTGGTAGTAGATGGTGCAATTCATTGTTTTGGTAGATTCTAAATTTGACTTTAGGGGTCAATAGGTTGAGTATGGTCCTCCATCTTTCTGCGAGTGTTGGTGATTTGACAGCATTGCTCCATTGTGAGACAACATCTTACTATATTCAATCATCAATAGATTTTCTGTCATCATTTCTGACTTTAGGATAATTCAGTTAATTAGTTAATATGGAACAAAAGTGCAATTTAAATCATTTATTGACGTATTCATACCAGTATGTTAGCATTTCAGTAAGAAAAAGAGCTTGTAGTTTAAGGCGACACACACATATGGGTGAACCAGTTATGACAAGAGTATGATATTATAACCATTTCATCAAGAAAAAGCCATTCATAGTTTTAAATTTAGAACTGTATTCAATTAACAACAACTTATTGTATTTTTTAATAACACAGGGGTTTGGCATGTACTGGCCCCACCCCCTATATGAGTGTAGGTAGGGTGAGTACGTGCCTAGCCCCCGTGTTATTAACTAAGTTTTTAGTCTTTTATTTTAGATACTTGTTTTAGAATGTCATGTTTTGCATTTTCACTTGACTTGATACAATGAAATTTAAAGTTCATAATCAGTAAGAGACGGATGAAATAAATCTTGTGTAATGAAATGTCTGTATATAAATAGATCAGTGGTCTTCTTAAGAGACCTAGGTGGCACAAAAAGTCTATGGGGTTGTCATATTATTGACAGCAACACACCTCATTAGCATATTATTACCAGTGAAACAACAAATATAGGATAATGAATATTGTTAGTTTTGACATTTCTGACAAGTATTACAAGTTACTTGAAATTTTGAAGTCGACTTGCTCTGTGGTGTTGAATCGAGATTCTTCCATGTTTCCATGTTGTAGGATTAGGAATAGTGAATGAGTTCTGAGTGTGTGAAAATAAGATTGGTAGGTGTGATTTTATCAACTGTTTCGTATTTCATTTCCTCAGTAATTAATTCTTCATTGATTCATCCTATCATGAAAACGTTTTGTTACACTAGGTTATTTATGTGATTTATCTCCCTTGCCTCTGTAATTTAAGTCTTCACTTATGGAGGTCGGGAGTTTTGAAGCATTGTAAAACTTCATTGAGGATGTTGAGTAAATCAATTTATGGATATTTTAACCATCGTTGTAAAATCTGCAAAAAATTACTGTAGCTCAAAACAGGAAAAAAGATTGATAGAATAATAAATTACAATAAAAATGTCAAAACTTTGCTACCTTTGTTGTTACTTTTGTTTTTTGTCCAAGGTGGACTTTTCTCATACAACTCCTGTCCGTCGTTAACTTTTCACATTTTCAACTTCTCCTAAACCACTGGACCAATTTCATCCAAACTTGGAAGAGGATTCAGAATTGTTCACTAAGTTAAGAGTCATGCCTACCAGATGCGCACCTTGAGATTATGAACCTACTAAGTCACATTTAAACCATGTTTTGTGGAGGTATGAACACAAGATTGCACAAAATGTTCATAGAAAAAATGACAGAGTTCAAAGGGCTACAACTCAAAACAATTGCAAAATAATAATTAGCATAACATATGCACACCTTGAGGTCATGAACATTCTTCCTACCAAGTCACATTTAAACCATGTTTTGTGGAGTTATGGACACAAGATTGTACAAAATATAAACCATGTTTTGTGGAGTTATGCAAAATATTGCAAATATGCAAAGAAAAATGTCCAAATTCAAAGGGACATAACTCTAACAAAAATAGCAAGATAATAATGAGCAGACCACATGTACATCTTTAGGCCATGTACATAACTCCCCTCTGAAGATTCAGTTTAATCCTTCAAATCATAAGTGAGAAATTAATCATAAGCTTGAACAAAATAATATAAGATAACTGGTAGGAAATTTAAAAGCTCATAATTCCAACAAAAAACAAGCAGTGCCCAAGTCTCATCTTAATTCTTTAAACAGACTTTGAGGAGTTATTGACACAAGCAAACACAAACAGAAACAATGACTCGTATATACCCCCTTCCCCCTCCACACAAACACATAGGTGGTGGGGTATAATAATATCCTTCTTAAAACAAACTCGTTTACTGCTTAATACATGTATCGACAAAATACAGATCCTCTTTGAAAATGTGAGACTTCATTTGTTTGCTGGTTCCTAATTGAATATTTAAATACTTCAAAATGCAATATACATTAAATTGATAGATGAAAATTTCTTGTGTTTGTTGCAATCCTTTAATTCAATTCCCAGTACTGTACTGTAATTATACACAAGTATCCAATATATTTATAGCTTACAATATTTTCGGCCTCACCCCCTATGAATTTTACTGACCCTCTATGGCTCTGTAGGGGGTGAGTAGCAAACCTTATAACAAATTTATCACACCAAGGACCTTTCTTGTCCTTTGGCATTTTCCCCATAGCCATCATATTTTATAATCGCAACATAAACATTGTAATGCGTGAAGTGAAACTAGACCTCATAAATATTCATGAAACAATGGGAGACAAAGTCGTTCTTTCGCCAACAACACATAAAACGGGACAAAACTTCAAAATTCATCCACAATACGAATTTTTAAATGTTAAGCGACCATGGGAATTTTTGTCGGCGCCATAGAGGGTCACCATGTGACTTACTCAGAACCAATCATAACTACAGAAACTTGTGCGATAAGAATAACTATAGGTCAATGTAAAGTATAAACATCTATGCCATTCCCATGACAAATCAAAATAAACATATTAAAAACAAAATCAATTTATATATTTAATTTTTTTATAGTCCATGACAATTTCAAACAACTACACATAACATATACATAATTATTTCTTATGTAAACCACTCATAATGAACTTATCAAAGATCAAATAGACTGGAACCAATATGTACATGAAACATAAATGATGTTATCTAACCATCAACCTCTTACAACTCATGTTTAAGCATCTATACATACACACCACACAATGAGTCAATGTTGGACCACTGCTATGTCTCAAATGATACATGATTAATGAATGTTTAAAATATGACATGAATATAACAATGTATGAACAATAGTGTCATCTATGGACCATCAACCTCATATATCAACAATGTATATACTTAAATGGAAAAGTAGTCTGCTAGTTTATGGTTCCACCATACTGAAGCATGATTAATAGTAAGTTCTTGTGAGCTTATTAACATATACAACAGGCATGTCCTAACATAAAAGTTGAGATATAACCATCAAAATCATCTTTAATATTAAACATTGTGATGTACATATTGAAATGGCTACTTGTTGAAGTAGTCTGCTAGTTTACAGTTCCACCATACTGAAATATGATTAATAGTAAGTCTGTGTGAGCCTATTAACACAAACAACAGGTAAGTCCTAACATAAAATACATTTGGAGTGTACAGATCCTACAAACTGCATGTCTACGTCACTGGTCAACAGACATTGAATCACATATTTAAGAATGATAAAGTGCTGGTCTGGAATCCTAAGTATTGCCACTTCCTCTCGATAGAAGCCCCTACACCAGATAACTCCAGTTTAAAGAGACTCGGCAGACGTTCGAGTAAGTCTTCGATCTGTCTGTTGCGTACGTGGACACCGAGCTGATTGAGATATGACCAGATGTAATCTGCACTGGCTCCATTAGGATGAACATGTAAAAAGCACGACACCAAACCTGTAAGAATAATCACAAAATTTATATGAAAATGAAAATTGCAGCATACCAGAATAAAAATTTTAGCAGAAGATTTGTATATTATATATCTAATTTACTGACCCACAAATATTTTATACACAAGGACCGATTTAGATTAAAAAGGACAAACAATGAAAAAATGAAACCTTTTATAGACGAGACAAACACTGAAAAGGAGTAAGAGTAAAAGCCTTTGTAGACAAGACAAAATATGTGATTAACCCTTTGATTCTAAAGCTGGAAGATTATCAAATTAACTCAAGTCTTGTACTACAAAACCTCTTTGATTGATGTAGATTACTGTTTTAATTGTTAAATGTTATATACAATGTCAATTTACCTATGAGTCGGGCCTCGAGGTCTGTTATACTGAGCTCTGAGCTACTGACTGATGAAAAACTTAATATATTATCTTTAGTGGGTGTTAAGTCAGTGGGTGAAGATTCTTCCTCGTCTACAGCCTGTAATAAGATCATAAAAGCACATTATATTAGGCAAATTAAGGAGGTGGTTTACTTGAAAGAAAAAAAACAAACATGATCAGTTACCAATCTAAACCTTGCCCATTTGTTTGGTTTTTGTAAAACATTTCTTGGTAACCTTAAAACTATTTTAAGGGAATTTGTTGTCAACAGTATTTAAAATGTTTTTATCTTTTGATTATAGTGTTATTCAGTTGCATAAAGTCATTAAATACATTACAGATAACTTCAAGCTGTTTTGATTGGCTGCGCATATTACATACATCCATTCTATTCTGATTGGCTTTGACTGATTATGACATCACGTAATAATGGTATGACATCATATTTCATTGTTACGGTGAAGTGCTGTTTTCACACATTTTAAAGAATTTTTATGATAAAATCCAATAGAATGCTTTTAATTTGAGTCATATGATCATGAGATTTATGAAATGAAAACTCATTACAGATCCTCTATTTACTTTTTCATCTGGGGGGACCGAGCCCTATCATTTGAACAAATCTAAAGCCTCTTAAGATTGGGATGCCTTATGAATGTTAACATATTTGCTATATATACAGAGTTGAATTTTTACCCCCAAAATGCATAACCTATTTTATGAACCAAGGGGTCACCCCTTAAACAAACTTTGTTCTCCATGTCCTCAAGTTAATACATTCCAAAGCATTAAGCTCAAGGCCCTCTTATATTTAAGATTTTTGAAATTTTGTCAAATTTTCCCCCTTTTGGCCCCCAAAACAGAGCCCCTGGGGGCCAAGCCCCTTCATTTGAACAAAATTAAATCCTTTTCCCCTAGGGATACTTCCTAACAAATTTGGAGGAAATTGGTCCGGTGGTTTAGGAGAAGAAGTCGAAAAGGTGAAAAGTTTATGACAGACGGATGACAGACTGGATTTGTATGAGAAAAGTCCACCTTGATCCTTCGGTCCAGTTGGACTTAAAAGTACATAACAACTTAAAGAGCAGTGACCAATATGGAAAATACAGGGTCACTCTTTACATGAAACATCAGTTTGTAGCAATAGGACCTTGAAGTATACAACCTGTATTCTGTTAAAAACTTACCTCTGTATTCTCTTTCTCAGTGTCATCATCATCTTTATCAGCATCCTCATCTTTCTCAGCATCATCCTTCTCTTTCTCTTTCTCTGATGATTGGTCCTTGTCTGTCTTCTTGGCTACTGTTGCAGTTCTCTGTTTCTGTCTCTTTAATTCTTGAACTTGCTGTTTAGCTTGAAGTAATTGCTGAAAACCATGCACAGACAACTGATGAAAACAACTGATACAGACAGGAAATATTATTAAGACATAAAATATGAAATAAAGTACAGATAACATTTTTTACAAAATGCATTAGCGTTAAGATTGCACTCTAATCACTTATAAAACTCAAAATATTCAAGTGAATTCTTCTATTTAATTTTCTGTACTTTTTTGTTCATACTATTATCCTTTGTAAAAGTTTAAACAGCAGTATACACTTCTGAGTTGCTGCAGCTGTACCCAGTATTGAAACAGTTTAACAATGACAAAACATTTATGACTTCGTTTGCATTGACATAATGTCACCCCAGACAAGATTTTCATTAGACACATAAAGGACATTCACGGATGAAAGACGTCAACCATGCGTCATATGTTATGTATATAAATCTGTAGCAATAAGTAGAAACATATGATGCATGTGTACTATAGGGAGATTTACCTGTTGCATGCCCTGTAGAACTTGTTGTAACATCTTTACTTGATTGTCTTTACCGAACGTGGTGCTCTTGTTTTCTTGCTTTATCAGATCAAGCTCATTTTTAAAGGCCTCTACTTGACATTTTAGGGCATCATTCTCATCTTTCACAATACTTAACTGATCTGTAAAAAAACAGATAATAACATATCATTGTCAGAATTCTCTTTGAGTTATTTATCCAAGAGGAGGATATTCCTTTAAATATGGATTTTAAACAATCTTATACCATATCAATCCGACCACCTTATAGATCTTCTAATATCATGTCGTTCTGACTGTCTTGAATTTTTTTTCAGTTTCCAAAGTGAGGTTAAACAAGAATGGATTGCATACAGAAAACTTTCTTATGAATATGTTAAGTGACGATTGTATCAATTTTCGAGAAAAAAAATAAATCCTATGAATAAATTAAAGGGTTGTATTATATTTAATAAGGGAGGTTTGGTATTGGTTTAATAAGAGATTTAGGTTGCTTTATATGCTGTGACATGTGATAATAGATAGTTTAAAATAACAAAAGATGTTGAGGCAATAAAGCCTGTATCTTGATAATCTTGATCAAAATTAATAAAAAGTAAAAATATGTTCATACTGTAAAATACTGATTCCTAATTCAACTGCTAATTTACTAAAAAAAAATTGGTATTGGGCAACTATTGACTTACTCTCTTGTATGAACTGCTGTTGTTGCTGAAGTAACGTGCCCTCGTCATATTTCTTCCTCTTGTTGGTGGCTGAAGAAATATCTGCTTCGTTATCGTTGTCTGACATTTCCATCTCATCTTCTATACGTTCACTAAGAAACTCTTCCTGTTGCTGATGTTTGATTTCCTATAAAGCGAACAAATATCAATTACCTACTATCAATGACAGGACTTGATCCACACCTGCACCACCAGGGATAATCCTAGAGCTATACCCTAGTAGTAAATTTTATTGAACAGGGATGATTGTTTTATAAATCAAACTTCCTAAATAATGTTTTTATGTAGTACTGTATATTAATAAAACATTAAATCAAAATGGGTTAAAAAAAATTAATTCAAAATAACTTTTTCTTCTTAAATTGCTGTCATTCACAATGGTAACACTTTAAATATAATTTGTCGGAGTGCATTAAAATAACATTTCTTTATATAAATTTCTACTATAAATAATGAAATAAATAAATAAAATGAAATAAAAATAAAACAAATAGAGATGCCTGTAGATTATATCCTGTTAAAAAGAAATATATTAATAGTATAATTAGTACATAATAATGAGAGCTGTACTACTGATTGCTGGCCCATACTTACCAAGCGTTAATATATATGTCTCCTTCAATCCCTGTCCCAACACCAATGGCACACATCTGGATATACTTACCCTTCCATTCACTCTACACACAACCTTGTATCAGTTCATTAGATATCAGTTTGATAGTTTATAAATATGTCTTTTTAAAGTATAGTGATAACAAAGGACGTGCCCCGAATGAATGTATGTGAATATATCCAGATAGAGGACCATTGTGCTGGACAGACCCAGACTTACCCACCAGGATAAATGTATTGCAACCTTATAAACTACAATATCTGCCAAGTAACTCTCATATTTACATGATCTGAACAATTCTACTGAATAGTTTTCTTTTTATTAAGGTAAGGGTGTTTTTTAATAGCACAACCTGTTCTAATATTGATGTTTGATTTGTACAAGTCTATGAAGATCATTATCATGACTATGTTGACTATGGAACATGTCTGACAATGACAAGATCTTCTTGAAGCATTTAAAACACATCTTTACAATTCCCTCTAATTGCTCTTAAAATCCATAAGCATCCTTCTCCATACACTGAAACTTACTTAATACTTAACATTTCGGCTTCTCTCTCTCTCTCCCTCTCTCTCACGCACGCACGCACAACTCTGTGCCCTCAGTATGTGATAGTTGAAAAATTGACTTAAATTCAACACATGGTAAATCTTCCGAAAACACACGAAATTCTCCAACATGTCCGAGATATTATTAGGTGTCATTAATTCCACAATCTCTGTAACTCAAAGTTAACAGATTGGCAGGCGTACGGATGAACCATACCATAATACAACTATCTGAGACCTGTAGAAATAACAATTCAGCATGTCCCGGATGCTCAAGGATATCTGGTAGTTTTCAACAGAGTAACAGGTGTAGTAGAGCTTTTTTATCAGACAATTATTCAATGCATCTGTTCACATGTATCTGCAATTCTCCACTCTCGCACTCCTTAGACTAAAATACTCAAACTTTTCCTAATATAAGACTTTCATTTAAAATCCAATCTTAATAATCTTCAGACAGACAATTCCTAACTTTTAACAATATGTCGACCCCCAGACCGCCGACCTACCTGTTTGATTGACCTACCTGTAATTGTTTGTGCCATAGCTCAATATTCTTGCGCTGAGCTTTCGAGAAGTGATCCCAGTTCTTTTGTTTGCGTGTGGCTGAAAATACTTTTTCAATCTGACCGACTGAACATAAAAATGATAAATCATTAGCATGGTATGCTTACAAGACATCTGCAGGATTACAACAACACCAAGATATCCAAGCTCTACAATGATGATGCCATCAGCCATCAAGTGACGTTACGACTGTTTATATCATACATACACTCAGCTGGTTTTCCGTTCCGTCTGTCTGTGCTTAGGAGATGTACCCACAAAATGTAACTGGGACAATATGACTTCTTCAGGTTACACACTAGTTATTCTAACACTTACACTGTACGTTTTGAATGCCTTTACTCACTGCATTATATACAGTCAAACCAGTCAAGGGACCTCATCAAAAAAGATGGTAGAGAGAAATGGTCTTATTTAACAAATCTGCCATTTTCATTCATGCTTTCATTGTGACATTTAGTAACCATAAAAACAATTTTTAGTGGTTGATATATCGATGGTCACAGAAGAGAGGTGGTCGCTCTATATATACTTTTAAAACATAAAGTAAATTGTAAGACACTGATAACTATGAGGTCATTATATACACATGATACAGGTGATCGCTAAAACAGGTTTGACTCTATCTACATGTACATATACATCTATTCCATTTAATTGTAATTAACAAATTTTGTTATTCATTTAGACAAAGATACGCCAATGATTTTTTAAATAACTTTCACAACACAATATTGCCTTCTTTAAAACTCTACTCATTGCCAACAATGCCATCTCACCAGTATTATATAAACAATAAAATTAACATTTGATTTCTGGTCTTTCATCCTCAAGAATTATTATTTCACCACATCAACACAAGTAACAGCAACTCTTAGAGAATGGATATAAATATTTAGCGATTAAAAGTTAGAATATGTTAACGTACAAACCAAAACAGACATTTTTAAACAGTAATTTTTACAAATTAAAAAAATGTCACCGCGAATTGGAATTCTTTTGGTCTCCATAAAATTTCTTTATGTTAGTAAAAATATCATGTTTAATGCCTAGATTGTTTAAATTATAGAACATTTCTGTTCAGCTATTGCTGTCAACACACAAGGATATTTGTTTTCGGTGAATACCTGTCTCCACTAGGAAGCCTCCCTATACTGTTTTTTAAACTAACTTGGAGATGCAAAATGACTGTCTCTATACAAACCCTCAGTGATTAGTGAATGGTCTCCCTTTAATGTCTAACTTACGTTGCTGAATGATGCTTTCCCAGCTTCCTCGGAAACGCTGTTTGGCTAGTTCCACATCTTCTTCCAGTTGAGTTTTCTCGTTTAACAGTCGTCGTACCTGGGCGTTACTACACTGCACGAGACCGTAAAAACTAGCCACATTCCTCCGTGCCAAATCACCTCGCTCCAACCACGCCACCAGTATACCATTAGCTGGCATAAACTCCTCATCCACTACAAAACAATAATCAGTATACTAATAAGAAATATGAAATTTTACTTCACTATCGAACTGTGATTAATTTAACACTAGTAAAACCAAACACTACCTCATGACAATTGGATCTGTTTATTACAGTTGGATTATAATGGTTTTATCTCAAGAACTGATTCTGTTTCAGCATAAAATTATTTTAAGTGAAGTATCTTACTTTTTAATCTTTCTAGAAGTGTCAGTGCTTCATGTTCACTGAAGTGTACAACAGGAGGTGGACTTGGAGGGCGTAGTCGATCCTCCTCTATGCGCTGAACATGTCTCATTTCTCGGACGAGAGCGCGCTGCTTACATTCAAATTCATACTGATCATCTCTGGCCGAGGCAAAGTCAACATGTAATCGCCCGGTATTTGGTTTGTCATCCTTATCCTCCAACTTCATTCTGTAGCCTGCAAACATAGTTCAAGTTCTCTATCAAATCTACTTCACCAGCTGAGATAAGTCTTAAGAATAATATTACTTCCTGTCATATAAAACTTCTGCCTCATACAGTGACAATGATACCTAAGCTAGACTCACCCGAGAAATGAAGAGCGCGATCCACACAATCCTCTGTATCAAATCTGATGTGAGCAAAGTTCTTCTTGCCTTTCCTTAGACTTACAATTCCTCCTACATTTTCAAACACTTCTCTGACCATGTCTTCTGTAGCATTCTCTGGTAGACCTCCTACAAAAATGGTACGACAGCCCGGTGGTCGTTCTCTGGTTGTAGTTGGCGGAGCAGCTATATGAAGATTAAAGAACTTTATATCAAAAGCAAACAATAAGATCACACTTCAGTTCAATATAAATCTAAAATGTTCTTGTCTTCCTATTGAAAATCAAGAAGGCTATACCACCATCTTCATTTTTTGTTATTCCCAAAAACATCAATGCCAAAACATCAAGTTTGCACAAATTAAATATATGAAGTTCAATTGTAATGGCTTAATTGTTCAGATTTAAAGACATTGTTATCACAATATTCTCTAAGAGGCTACCATTGCTTCTATTTTTGAAATATCTGACAATCAAATTTGTTATTCAGATTCATCTAGACATCATGTGTCATAGGTAATTTCAAATTCCTCTCTACTTTAACAAGAAAACAAATTTTGAGAACCAAAAACACGAGATGGCTACCATTTACCCATCTAAAATAATTTGCTGTGTCTCGAGTTCAGCAGGCAGAATTCCAAATACTATGAGTCTGATTGTGAAAACCCCATATTCCCATGACTTACCATCCACGGGGAGATGCGATAACAATATTTTAAATTTCAGATTTTTCAACCAACACATTTTATTCACGCACAACTAGAAATCATAAGGAGTCATTCTTTGAAGGTTCTAAACCATATCTCTCTTGATTTACAAGGAGATGTGATAACAAGTAAGTTTACAGTAGGTCAATGGACCACAGACAGTGCATGATCAGAATAGCTCACCTGAGCAAAGTTAAAGGTGAGCTTAAAAATAAAAGTTTACCCACATTAAAGATGAAACACTAAATAGAGATATTAAGACTCTTTAATATACGTGAATGGAAGATAGAAATATTTCACCCAAAGGGGGTACAAATTGGTGTAAAACCCGAGGCTTGCCAAGTATTTTACTCCAAGTTATAACTCCCGAGGGTGACTTATCCCTATCTCCAACACACATGTATGAAAAAGTATTTTTCTCTCATATTATCTGTGTTTTGCATGGTTGTATATTAGTAAGAAATGACTTGAAATGTTAAATCTCAAAAGGTTCAAGCTACAAAAAATCTGAGGGGCAGCAATGGAAAGATCAAACTTAAATTGGTTTAGACTAACAGTATAAACATTGAAATGAAAGTGTTTTTTTGATGGGCCGAATACTTTTTATGTTTAAAGCAATTGAAATTTGAGAATTTCAACAAGAAACACAGTTCACACCATTTATTGCATTCACAACGTCACAATAAAGAATTGAAAACATGTGTTTGTTTATTTACCCACATCATATGATGTACGACAGCAACACGTGGTGCAAGACAGGAGATATTCTACATGGATGTTCTTCATGGAAAACTTGCTCTTACATATACAACATGGGAGGAATGACATGTATGAAGCATTTACCTGGTGGAGGTGGATACAATACAGATGATTTCATTCTCATTATTTCTTTAGGCATAAAGCTCATCAATGCTTGGCCCATACCTGGCCCCATTGTTCCCCAGCCACCAAACTGTAAAGAAAAACATAGGGTACTTGTCAGTTTACCAACCTTGGGAAAGAAAGTTAACATAATTGAAGCATATCTACAAACTCTATTTATTTATTTATTTTATTGCTAATTTAAAACTTTCCTGCAGTAAGCCCAGGCTACAAAACATGACATTGATTTACACTCCAGATACCAGTCAAAATCACATCAGTTTTTCTAATTTGAATGTTGCAGTTTCATTATTTTTTCCAGGGTCAAAAATCATTTCAGTTTAAATGGAGAATTTTAAATCTTGAGACACCTAAAAATTTGATTTCAGAATTCTCAGTGACCAGCCTGGCCCATCATTGATATATTAATATGATCAATATTTCAAGGACTTAGGTGGAATATTTTTATGTACAGTACCACATGTACTTTGAACCCCGTATTTTCTTTGTAAGTTTTCCTATTACAAAATCAATAGAGTTATTTGTATGGAATAACTAAAAATTATTCTTTTTGCTTGAGTCTTCCTACATAACACTTACTACTAAATAAATTAACAATTATATTCTAGTCTTTCAGTAAACTCATTCTTATATCTGTACCATTCTGAACTAAATACATTAAATACCCTGAGCTTCTTATTAAAGATGATGTCAATACCTGATTGAACATCTGCATCATCATGTTAGGGTCCTGTCCCATCATTGGTCCACCCATTGAGTTGTTATTAAACCCTCCCATTGGTCCACCTCCCATGGGTCCACCACCCATGGGTCCGCCTCCCATTGGTCCACCACCCATTGGTCCACCACCCATTGGTCCTCCACTCATGGGTCCAGGTCCACCCATGGGTCCATGTCCACCCATGGGTCCGCCCATAGGAGGATAGAATCCACCTGGACCACCTCCCATCATCATGTTGTCATTACCAGCCGGTCCCGACATAGTGCTGCTCACCGCTGAATCTGTCAAACAATGTATACATGTTAAAATCATCAGAACTAGTCTGTCCCGACATGGTGCTGCTCACCGCTGAATCTGTCGAACAATGTATACATGTTAAAATCATCAGAACTAGGCTGCCCTAAGAAAATGCAGCTTACCGCTGAATCTGTCAAACAATTGTTGTTTGCATGTAATGAAAATCACTAAAATAACTAAATCCTATCATATGTGACAAAAGAATCTTGAAATTTGAATCATATTGAACATTCAAATACAGAACAAGATCATATATTATGTTTATCTCCCATTATCTGGTTCCCCTGTAATATGTTATCATTGAGAATATTTCCTTAATGTTTTTTAGCCCCACTTGTGGGGTTCCTCCTGTTTCTATCCTAGGTCTGCCGTTTCCGGAAAAGGATTTCCATTTACTACATAAAAAACAGGAGTCACGGCAAGATCTAAGTTCCTGTTGTAAATCAGATATGTTGAATAGGTGTATTCAGGTTTCTGAGTAATGTGAAATGGTCCTCCATTGTCACTAGCAATTAATACAATTGGATTTATTTTATCCATAGAAAGTTTGACTCTTCAATAGAACAATTAATCATACTTTATGTATACTATAAACTTACCATTTCTGTTTCCACCCTCCATGACTATTGGCATTGGAGCTTTGCCTTTGTTGGGGTTGAACTGTAATGGAGCATTATTACTTGATGGGTTCATTCCACGGCCTGGCATCTGAGGTCCAATGATAGCTAAAATATATCAAATACAAATACAAATACAATTTAAGTAACATTTCACTTGTACTGTATTTGACCGAATGAGCGCACAGGGCCATATTATGAGTCCAAACATTGTAAATAAATGTACTGCAATGCTCTCCCGTAATGGATCTGAGCTATTATACAGGACCATAGGTGCTTGAAAATAGAGGGGGCACTTATAGGGACATGGATGTTTATTTACTCAAATATGGTAAACATGAAACTTTCAAAAAGTTACCTAGAGTTTAATATTGTTTATTTATATATAAAAAGAACATTTCACTTACGTTGTTGGTTACTCATTTTGTACTGTACAATAGGTAATCATCAAATATCAATCCTGAAAGATAAGAAAACTCAAAAAATTGAATTCATAACACATAACTTATGAGAAATAAAAACAAAATTCATGACTGGGCATGATCTATGTATCCTTTCAATTTTCTCAATAAGGAATTTTGTCATGGGTGCCAAACAATAAAACATTATTCTAGTTGGTTACAGACAAAGGTGTTATATACCTTTAGTCTAATTTCCTTATTTTTTGTACATGTATGACATTTCTCCTTATAAAAAACCGGAGAGAGTTATTTGCATAAGATGTACGTATACTCTTATAGATATGGGCTGAAAAGTTTAGATCTTTTGAGGTGGTCATATCAAGGTACTTTTTTATTTTATTATTTTTATTTTTTTATTTCACTTTTTCAACAATACAATAAAACATTACATAACACATATACAAAAATATTCTTAAGACAAAGTAAACAATACCTAAATGATGTTTATGCGATAACAATTCATTATTTTAAACATCTTTTGTACTATTATATATACAGGGATAAATGTAGGTTTTTGGGGAAAGTACCCTTTCGGTAAAAAAGGGGAATTTTTTTCCCTTTTTGGGGAAAAATTCATACTGTATATACTTGCAGATACGTCGCCCTAACAGTTACGTCACACCCCCAGTTTGAGTATTTGTGTGTACAAAAATAAGCATACCGGTAGTGACGGCGACTTCTTCACACATTCAAGTGAGACTAATTAATTGATCAATTTTATTTAATTATGTATGTTCACCATTCATTGACAGGCATGTGTATACAATTCAGTATGCAGTTGACTGACTTGTGCAACAAACATGTGAGTTTGGCCTTTCAACTGCACTACCAGGACACTCTTAGCGGTAAACTTTTGAACTTGAAAAATTTACGTATCTATCAACATGGCCTAGTTAACGTTGTTTGTATGCACATGGCTTTGCATACAAGGAAATCATGAACTTGTTTTGGGGAAGAAATTGTAACTATAAAGTTATGAGAACAATTCTTTGATATGTTTAACAAGAGGCCCATGGGGCCTTAACGTCCATCTGGATTGGCATTTGAATATTTTTGATCCTAGGGTCAC
>JAUMGZ010207556.1:0-12144 GCA_032359645.1 Pododesmus macrochisma | reverse complement strand
CTTGGTCAATATAAGAAGTATTTCAGAAAAGTAATGTTGACCTATTAATTTGACCTTTAGACGTATTTTAATGGAAAATATCCGACTTCCTAATAGTAAATAATCTCAATGAAATGGCAAAGAAATGGCTTCCTTAACCCTAATCTGAATATTAAAATTAACTTCCTAGATCAATATAGTAAAAAACAGAAATACCAATATAACATTGAAATTTGACTTTGACACAGTGAGAGAAAACACAGGATGAGTTGTTTAGTTTTTTTAATAAGGGCTTGCCGTCACTTCAAGAGTATTTCACCGATATCGTGACAAAGACCAAAGGAGAAAAACCAAACGACAGGGCAGGAAAAGAAGTGGTGACAGGAACGGGAAATCAAAGCAAAAGGGACAGCTCAGAAAGAAGGATGAGCCCATACAACGGCGCTTCCGCCCACTCCTATATCTAACTTAACATGTAGATCTTAATCGCGCCAGGGAATCAACAGATTGAGAGACATTGACAAACCAAATATAGCCGCATCAAACAAATCAGCGCCAGAATAAAAGGAAATGAAAATAAGTTTGAAGTACTATTTAATATCCTTTCTTAAATCTAATGTATGTCCAAATATAAATTTCTAATGTTAAATGGTGAAGATGTTATATACAAGATATATTTAAAGTGCATTTTGATCTCAACCTGTGGATCCCCTAAATATCCTTATTTCCTTCTCTTCCTTAGTTCTATCACTTGGCAAATTATACCCAAAGATTTTATGGTTTAATGGTGATAGTGCCGAAACCCAAAGTGGAGAGAAACAAGAACAAGATAAATATTAATAAAAACAAAAAATGTATTAAAAATCGGTTGTTATACGTTAATATTGACAATTAAACCTTTCCAAATCATGTCTTTACCCGAGTGGCACTAATACGTTTATTTTTACTCTAGAATTAAAACGAAAATGAAAGTACTCATCACTTTGTTCTGGAATGTCCAGGATGTTCTAGAGGACGTTACATAATATAATCTACCCTGCTGATAAAGTCATAAATGCAATATGAATTTACGACCAAGTGAGATTTGTTTCAGCCAGGACTCGATAAATAACGTTTTTGATAAACGATCTGCTCACAGTGGTATTTTACTCGGTGCGACACTCGATGATTTGTTAGATGGAACATGTTCTGTCGACAGTATACCGACAATAACTGTTTTCAGATTCAACAACAAATGGTTTACTGCAGACAACAGACGACTGTGGGTGTTTCAGAAATTTGAGGAGCTTGGAGGATGTGAATCCATTCCAGTTCTCGTTAGTTATTCCATACCCGACGCCAAAATGACGACGGAAAATGAAGGGACATCGATCGTTGTACGGGGATCACCAGGGGGTTATCTCACTGGATAACTCTTGAAGTACATCCAAGGTATTCACAATTTCCAACCATGGTACCGGCCAGATCTCTACTGAACTGTTTCCAAGGCAAAATAGTTTAGGAGATTATAACTATAATTAGGTTGGTAATAACTTGACCTCCTAAAATTCAATGCATTGGCTGCGGATGCCAACTCCCTACAATCAAATCTAAGGCTACTAAATAATTTAAACCTGTACATTTTTCACAATTGACAGACAATCAGTTCGGGTCATCGGGTAGATATTCCATGTCAGATCACATGGGTTTGCCAACACTTGTACACCGTCATTTGAACCTGTACAATATTCACAAATGACAGGCAATCGGTCTGGGAAATCATATGGGTCTTGTCAAGACACTATACTGTCTGTTGAACCTGCACAATCTCTTTAATTGACAGGCAATGCTTATGTTCATCACGTGTAAATTCCATCTATGGTTCCTTGGAGCTTGACAGATATATTAGCTATCTTGATTCCAGATTGGTTCGAAGGAGGATACCCTGGATGTATCTAATATAACTGATGTACTACAGATGGTGAAGATGCAGATATCGCAGTTATGTATATAACATCAGAATAACAAAGGTTTTTTAACAATGATTATCCCTAAAATCCCTAATTTATTTATGATAATTTATTAAGAATGTAATAAAAAATGTATTTAAAATATAAATAGTATGTATTTTAATTATACACACATAAAAAACTCGGGTCAACCACTTACAAGTAAGTTCATTTTCAAAATTAAATAATGTGGCACATATATAAATACTTATTTGAAATATAAGCTGTATTTTTATAAGCGATATCAATGTAATATAGAATATGTTTAAATTTACTGGACAAATTAGTACCCCTGGGGCACAAGTATTATTGGTCAATTACACAACGTCAAAACACGACATAGAGCATTAAAAATAATATTTTCATCTATTACATATTTTAATAATAATTATTATAAGTTTCTTAAATGCGGAGGGCGTTTCTTAATACCAGATAATTTATTCAATGTTGTTCAACCTTTTTTCTTGTGCCAAAAGTAAAGAAGAAAACGAAAAATATTATTCATTATGTCCCAAGCGTATATGTTTTGTAGACTATGATAGGATCAATAATTGTATCTACCTATGTTTATTGAATACACAATTATAAAAATAAATACAATGAACAATATATGTTGTTCTAAATAAACGCACCAAAAGGGCTTCAATAGGGCGAAGTTATTAAGACTGGATTATCAATACGGCTATACGTTATCAGTTTATCGTTTTCTGAAAATGCGTAAACAATTATCATGACTATTCATAGATCGTATTGTAAGAACAAAGTCTATAATCATGATACAGTAGTTAACTTTTCTCTAATTATAACGGTTATGAGTTACGCAATAAATCAACAGGTAAACAAGAAAACGTTGATGCAAGGCATCAATTCGCCGCAAAAAGTGGTTCTCTTGACGGCTAGTTTTTAATAGATGTGTAATAATTGTATTTTTGTTCCACGCTTTAATTTGTCACAACTATTGACTAACGTCTTTTCGAATATCATCATGGTTTTTCGTATTTACTGCTGAGTTTTGAATAACAAAATTCTAGCTTTATCAGTGCTGCTTGTTTTGTTTGTGTTAAGGGCTTATTGTCCGATCAACAGCTAAGGTCATTTACGGACGTGCCAGTTTTACTGGTGGAGGAAACCGGAGTACCCGGAGTAAACCACCGACCTAGGGCAAGTCACTGGCAACTTTCTCACACGGACGGGAATCGAACTTAGGAGGTGAAAGGCTCTTATGGTTACAAGTCGGCGACTTTAACCACTAGGCCACCGCGGCCCCTTATCAGTTCTGAACATACAATATTTTCATACGTTGATGTACAAATGAATTAAATGTTTAGACATGTGTATATATTTTATACGCCCATCCGTTGATGGCGGTTGAGTTTGAGTTAGGATTCGGTTCAAGAGTGAAGTCCTCTCACCCATTTAGTTGGTTTGACGTCATTTTTAAATACCCGTCTCCCTTTGGTAGTTTATTCTGGTAGTGACTTACTGGTGAAACTATTGTTTGTCTGTCAATAACCTTTGTTCTGTTGATCCTATTTCTTCTTGATTTTGACACCGTTCTGAAAGGGGACCATGCAAGGGACTAAGGGACATCTACTTCAAGTTTCAGGATAATTTGACAAGTAGTTCTTCAAAAGACGTCAACAAATCATCTTGCGTTTGTGAACGGGTTTGATCAAAGAACTGAGTAGGTAACACCCAGAGTCTCTAAGATAGCCATTCAGGTCGGCGTGGGGTTGAAGGCAAAGTTGTTTTTAAACGTCTTATCACTCTGAAGGAATTGGTCAAAGAACAAAGTAGGGATAACACTAAAGGCTTCGGAAATGACCTACAAAGTCACCTAGAGGTCAAGGTTTGTTATCACTACTAAACTTGACCTTCGGGTCGTGGCAAAGCAAGTCATAATTTGAAAGCACACCTCATAGTTATAACTTTAGGAAACATTTCCCTAGCCTCAATTTTAAAGATGTTATGATTGTGTTTTGGGGTGGCTGTTATCCTCATTTGTTTTCGAGGTCATAAAGGTCACGCGGTCAAAATTTTTGACAAAAATATTTTCAACAACTAAAAGTTAGGGAAACAAAATATCTTTCATAATAACTTAACAAAAATGAAATCACTCTTGAAGTTTTTATGATATCAGATAAAATCATGGTAAAATCTGTAGACACATATAGCATATTGTCATTTTATTATGCGTGTTCTTCGTTAATCTATTTGGTAGTTTTGTCACAATCGACGAAAAGTTACGAAAAAAAATGGTAAATTACTTAGTTTCCAAAAAGTAGTTAACTGGAAGAATATTACGAATATCACATTTGCTATGGTGTTGAACTTTGACCCTTAAAACGCGTAATCTATTTTTGACCCCAGGGTCACGCCTTGAACAAACTTAGTTCTCCATGCCCCAAAGTTACTTTATACCTAAACATTAAGCTCTAGGGATTCTAGTTATTTGAAGAAGATTTTTGAAGTTTTGTCAAATGTTCCCCCTTTTGGCCCCCTAGTGGCGCCCCCTGGGGACCAAGCCCCTTTATTTGAACAAATCTGAATACCCTTTCCCAAGGGATTCTTCCTACCAAGTTTGGATAAAAATTGTCCAGTGGTTCAGGAGAAGAAGTCGAAAATGTTAAAAGTTGACGACGGACGGACGACGGAAGGCATTTGTATGAGAAAAGTCCACATTGGACCTTCGATCCAGAAGGACTAAAAACAAGTAAAATAAAACAAGGCTGTATATATAAGGAGGCCTCCGCGTAGCCAGTCTTCAAAAAAACATTCATCAAACAAGCCGGCTGAGATGGCATCCAAGCGTGAAGGTGGACAATCTCCGGCTAAGGGTGGTAAAACCAGACCCCATGACTAAAAATATTCAAGCTGAGTTGAGCACACAAAGTCATGCTCAAACTCGAGATGTGCGCTCAACTAAATTGTTACTGTTATGTCAAAAAAAGGATATGGTCGAGCAAATGGTCAATTTTAATTTACACATGAGAGTCATACCCAGCTGAGTATGTGCTCAGGGAGTTTTATAGATTCTAAATTTTGCGTTGTCCGCGCCTGTGCATATATATGGTTTGAGAATGAGTTTGAGCATATGTTTGAGTTTGTTTATAGTCACGGGGCCAGTACTGAGGCTGACTGAGCAAATTACGATGAAATGCCAAAGGAGTGTCGACCAAAAAATTTGGAAGCTATGAAACCACGGCTGTCTCGACCAGGCTGGGGATACCAGAGGATGGGAACACTGGTGTCCCAGGTCACAGAGAGAGCACCCACTGCCCAAGCCTTCTCCTCGGGAACAGGAGACACGTACGTCGGAAGCAGGTAATTCAGAGCCATGAAAAACACGTTCACATTGGGCCTGTCCAAAACCCTGCAGATTGCCTTGAAGAATGGGGTCTTTTATAGTTCTTCCGTGAGGACTGGCTTCTGGGGTCTGGACAGGGTATCGGATAAGAGATTTAGATTCAGTGTCTTACCAAAAGAGTTAGACCCAATTCCTTGTTGAGCAGAAGGACCTCACACAAAATATAAGACCATGTATCCCCTGATTCTCTAAATAAGCCATAACTGTAGAATTGTATGTGACCAGACAGACCATCTGCCCCTGCAGAGAGAGAGACGAAATACCTCTAGAGCAAACACAACGGCCCTTACCTCGAGCACATTGATGTGCTCCGAGAGCTGGTTGCCTGACCAAAGGCCTGAAAGAGACTTACGGCTGAGGTGAGCACCCAAATATGGGTCAAGGGTCAAGATAGAAGATAGTTAACAAGAGAATTCGAAACCCCTGCAAGAATATTGTCTTCCACTGTCCACCACACTGTAAAATTCTTCATCGACTGGTCTAGAGGACTTAAAGCATCCCACTGATTAGAGGCGCATGATCAATGAAAGAAGATACAACTGCAGGAGTCTAATAGAAAAGCGTCCCAATGGGCCCACATCTGCCAAAAAGTTCAGGAACCCAAGAAGGCGCAGAAACCAACGAACCTTTACCTTCTCCAGCTTGAGCAGAAAAAACATAAGTTCCCTGAAATTCTCGAATTTTATTGAAGAAGGCATGATTAGGTCTAGGTCCGAACGGAACGTGTTGCCTAGGAAGACGAAGTCCTGAGACGGCAGAGTCTTTGAATTCCCTCTGGAATGGTAAATCCCAACATAAGCGGAACCTTCGTCGCCGATCTGGTGATCTCTCGTACTATACTTATGTTCAAATGAAGCATGACGTAGTCGTCGAAGTAGATGTGAATATCTGTAGCAATTTGGTAAAAACCAAATGTGTTGTTTTGAGACCGAAGGGCATGGCCCGAAATTGGAAAGTAAACCGAAGGAACTTTCTTACAGATCTCCTGATGGGGACGTGGAAATAGACATCTTTCAGATCTTCTGAGGTTGCCCACATTCCAGGACGCACGGAAGCAATGATGCTTGGTTGTGACTCTATTGTGAAATGTTGGCCTCCGGGCATCGGACCAGAAACATTCGGAAGTTAAAGCCTGGAGTCCAGTGACCTGGAAGATCCTCCGTGGCTCTCTGTATGTGGAAGATCCTGATCTTCGTTTCAAGAGCCCTTCCTTTCTCTAAATAGGCTCTATAGACAAAGGAGGAACACTTTTGAAGGATGTCTAAGCCCTCCGAAACCGCTGACAAAGCCCAATTGTCCTCTGTAAACTTTCTCAACTGAGAAAGAAACTGAGCAAGACACCATCCGACCGAAAGATCCAGTCTGGGAAACAAGAAGAAACAGGATCAACAAAACAAACGTTATTGACAAACACACAATAGCTTGTCATCACCCGAATGAACTAGATCTGAACCTTCCCAGGGGTAAAAGAAACGTGTACGAACGAATTTGAGACGCTTGAGGACAGGGTGTGTGGAGACGGGGGCAATGAAGAGTCTGGAACTCTTCTTAGAAACCCTTACAGAAGCGGCCTTACCTTGGACCCTACCCCGACCGCGCCCTCTGTCACTAGAAGAATGGCCTTCTCCACATATATTGATGGAGCTGGAAACATGGCTGTTGTAGATTGTGTTGTTGTCTTTAAGTTTTTACTTATGTAACCAACACATTTTGATACAGTGTACCTAACATCCTTGTTAAATAATTATTTTGTTGTAAGAATGATTTCAATAAATGCAGTTTGCAATTGTTGGAAGTACAAAACTTGTTTAATAATGGGTTGTGCAAAAAAATTAGAATAAATATCAGGAAAAAAAATTCGAGAAAAATGAGCTTTTTATATATATTTTTTGTATATACAGTATCAATACAAAAATATTTTTTCATAATTGTTAATATGCCTTCAATAGGTGATACAATGAACATCAATTGTATCTAGATATATTCACAAGTCAAATTGTATTTGTTTCTCAAAAAATTATATTTTACCTTTTTGACCTTTAAAATGACCTTGAAGGTCAAATGCGAGAAAGGCACCCACATGCTTTTCTTGAAGGGGCACTCTTTCAGTTCAACTTGAACAAAAAATGCCCAATCCACTATTTTTAAAGTCATGGCTGGTCTACTATTAACTGTGGAGAACATAAGGACTCTGTTCAGAACGTATTTAAAAGTTTTACATTGCAATAACTTCTTCTGAAAAAAATATTGATATATTTCGTATTAAAGTCTTGATCTAATTATTTTAAAACATGATATATTTTAGCCAAGACCCACCTAAATATTAAATATCAAAAGTTTTACTTTAATATAAGCTAATTCAGGTTTATTAGATATGTAACATTAAATTTTTAAGCTTTGACCTAGCTTAAATTATAGACATTTAGATCTGGACCTACAATGTAACCCAAACATAAGACTTTTTAAGATTAGAACCAACTTTTCTTTTTGATATTTAACTCTAAGTATTAAGTCCTAGGCCTTACCTTAACAATATTCGCTATATGTATTTAAGGCTAGACCATACTTTTTCATTAAATACTTTTAGATCTAGAAGTAACTTTAACATAATATAGTTAGGTTGAGATCCATCTCGAACATTAGACATTTAGATCATGACCTAACTTTAACATTAGTATTTAGATCAAGATTTAACTTTTTAGGTCTGATGTTCACTTACATGTACATAATGGTATCATTAGACATTTGACACATGCAAGGTTTGTTACTGTAAGAGAGTCAGGTCTCCTGATGCCATGCTTCATATCAGATTCACAATACAAATAGGGGTTTAGTTACAAGGACTTATTATGAGTTTTCTACATCAACCATTAGAAATCAACATTATGTTAGGCTCTGGTCGTTTACCTCGAGTTAAACTTCCGCAAGGTATTTTTTCTTCAAGTCTTTACGAATGTTAAGTCAGGTTTTACCCATAATACACCACTCCTGTATTAGGTTACAAAATTACCCATGAACTACAATAAACATCAGACCACCTTTAAAATTTTGATACAATTTTACTTCTCAGAATGTAACCTGATTTTGCTGAATTAGCATAATGAACATGTTGAAAGTATTATTTATGAGAAAGGAACAGTAGTGTTTTAATTTTATATTTTAACCTTCACATCTTTTTAAGGAAGCAATGAATTAACATAATATTGATAGTTAAACAGTGCTTTAACAGTGAATAAATTAACATAGTGTTAAGGTGTTAAATTATGTACAAAATCACTGGCTGCTAACTTGTCTGAGACCTTCATATCACTCATTTAACTCAACAAACATCTTTTAGAATATTTCAAAATCAATTTCAATAAATGAATATGAATTACACCTAATTGTACTAAATCAATAAGAATTTGTCGCAATAACGCAATATTAGTTGCTCGTAACTTATAGTTTTTCTGAAATGAATTTCTCAAAAATTGAGATAATAATTGATACCAAATTAATTATTTAATAACAAACCCTGATATCTGTATCGGATATTTAGTGCTATAGTACATTGTAAGTGTGGTACATGTATTCACTGATAGGTTTGTAAAACGTGTATTCGTATATATCATATTATAAAATGTATATTGGTGAAAGAAAACCTTTGAGGGCAAATTTGTAACATTTGTTGAATAATTTAAGATCTAGATAGACATTTCGAAATGATGTGATGTTTACTAGACAATGAAGGATAGTTGGTGAGAATTGTAAAGGAATGTTATCATTCAACACCGAGGGCATATATAACCACAGTGAACCACAACAGGAAGGTATGCCTTTATGTATTTATGCAAATACAAAAAAGTAATTTTTTAACAAAACACAAGTCTGAGTTTATATTTTGTTTATATTTTATGTGTTTTCTTCAAATCTTCTTGTTATTTGGAAGAAAAAAAACGCCATTTTATGTGCTTTCTCCGAATCTTATGTAATAGAAACGCAATGTTTAAAATCGTAATAAAATTTTAACTAACAATTATAATATCATAATAAACTTCAGCAGTGAGAGCAACAGCAGCAGCAATCTTTTAAAAAAAAAAACAAGAGGGCGAATGGGCCTTAATGGTAACCTGAGTTATTATAGTCAATTGCAAACATTTTTACAGTTATAGTCTATATAAAGATTATAAATTTGGTTGAAATTGGCCCAGCAGTTCTTGAGAAGACCAAAATGTGAAAAATACCCTATATCGACTGAAGCGCCCCCTTGTGGTTCTTTTATGCACAGATTTTTGTTTCCTGTGCACATTTTATAAACATTTGCTCAAGGGCCATGTATATCAAATATGAAAGTAATCAGAGCATTGGTTCATGAGAAGATGTTTAAAAATGGGTCTAATTTTACCCATTTTTGCCCCTTATTGGGCTCGTATGACGGCCAGCCCCCTTTTATTCTCAAACTTGAAGCAGCTTCACATGGGGATGATTCCTAACAACGTTGGCTGTAAGTGGCCAAGTCGTTCTAGAGAAGAAGTTGAAAATGTGAAAAGTTTAAGCATTACGGAGGACGACGGACAAAGAACAATCACAAATAAAATGCACAACAGTAAACAAAGACAATATTCTAATTTCACATTAAATTGTCCAAATTTACAGCGTCTACGAAAATAAATACAACAATATCAGAACATAACAGAAGGATGTTATTGCCATTTCACTGGAAAATCAAATTAAAAATTGGAGAGAGAGAGGCTTTGTATCCGCAGTTTGATGAAAATCAATTATTATTGGTCTAATATTTTTAATTCATGTGATATTTAAACCTTTTCATTTTTATAAGTTATTTTGGTAATGACAAACATCTTTATGATACTGGAGCGCTACAGTTTCAAACTAAATGTTCAATTTAATATCCAAGCGACAGGCTTGAATGAAACTTTTAACCAAAATTAAGGGATAGTTTAATCATATAAAAATTACCAGGGTTACATACTTTGGGTGCGGTTGTCTATTTTATGAAATTGTATATAGTGAATTTTTTTATGGTTGGTCACTGAATAAATAGTTTTCAAAATCTACCTTCTGTAAAAATAATGAAAAAAAAATTCAAATGATAAAACACACCAGAGTATGATTCACACAAGGTCATGGTAGTTGCCGGATGTCTAGACTTTCAAATAAAGTACCAATGCCATTGTTTACATTAGCAACAATGTTCGATATGTGAAAATGAATCACATAAATAACACAATGCGCTAATACACCGTACAGTGTTCATTAATCCAGCGTTCCTCATATCATCGATGGAGATAATCATGTATCATGCTTTGTATCGTCTAAAAACCCAAACTTTATTTAGAACTCTCCTTAAATTTTAAATAAACACAAACTGAAGAAAATTGTAGTTTACATGCACGTAAATAATACACAATTCTACAACAACAAATTCACTTTACCCCGTTCAAAGTCAACACAACAAACAGTATCCCTGAGCAAGACACCATCCGACCGAAAGATCCAGTCTAGGAAACAAGAAGAAATAGGATCAACAGAAGTAAAGTTATTGACAAACAAACAATAGCTTTATCAAAATGACACCACCAGAATGAACTAGATCTTAACCTTCCCAGGGGTCTAAAAAGCGTGTACAAGCGAATCTGAGACGCTTGAGGACAGGGTGAGTGGAGACTGGCAATGAAGAGTCAGAAACTCTTCTTAGAAACCCTAACAGAAGTGGTCTTGCCATGGACCCTACCAGGACGGTGCTCTCTGCCACTAGAAGAATGGTCTTCTCTACATATATTGCTAGAGCTGGAAACATGGCTGTTGTAGATTGTGTTGTTGTCTTTAAGTTTTCACTTATGAAACCAATACATTTTGATACAGTGTGCCTAACATCCTTGTAAAACAGTTATTTTGTTATAAGAATGCTTTCAATAAATGCAGTTATCAATTGTTGGAAGTAGTAGAAAACTTGTTTAATAAGGTGTTGTGCAAAAAAATCAGAAAAAAATATTTCTAGAAAATGAGCTTTTTATTTATATTTTTTGTATATAATATCAATACAAAAATATTTCTTCATTATTCAAAATTGTTAATATGCCTTTAATAAGTGATGCAATGAACATAAATTATATCTAGGTATATACACAAGTCAAATATGTATTTGTTTCTCAAACAAGAGGCCCATCGGCCTTAACGTCCATCTGGATTGGCATGCGTATACTTTTGGCCCTAGTGTCACGTCTTGAACAAACTTAGTTCTCCATGCCCTAAAGTTACTACATACTGAAACATTAAGCTCTAGGCCTTCTAGTTTATAAGGAGAAGATTTTTGAAGTTTTGACAAATTTTCCTCCTTTTGGCCCCCAAAATGGCACCCCTGGGGTCTGAGCCCCTTCATTTGAACAAATCTCAATTTCCTTTCCAAAGGGATGACTTCTACCAAGTTTGGATGAAATTGGTCCAATAGTTTTGGACAAGAAGTCAAAAATGTGAACAGTTAACATATTTGCTATAGTGTTGAACTTTGACCCAAAAAAAGCGTAACCAATTTTTGACCCGAGAGTCAGGCCTTGAACAAACTTGGTTCTCCATGCCCTAAAATTACTACATACTGAAACATTAAGCTATAGGCCTTCTAGTTTATTGAAGATTTTTGAAGTTTTGACCAATTTTCCCCCTTTTGGTCCCCTAGTAATGCCCCCTGGGGTCCGAGCCCTTTATTTGAACAAATCTGAATTGCCTTCCCCTGGGGATACTTCCTACCAAGTTTGGATGAAATGGATCCAGTGGTTTAGGAGAAGAAGTCGAAAATGTGAAAAGTTTACG
>JAUMGZ010207545.1:0-12145 GCA_032359645.1 Pododesmus macrochisma | reverse complement strand
AAAAATGTCCACCACGTTCTTAAACAGGGGTCGCAAAAATGTCCACCACGTTCTTAAACAGGGGTCGCAAAAATGTCTACCACGTTCTTAAACAGGGGTCGCAAAAATGTCCACCACGTTCTTAAACAAGGGTCAATGTCCATCAAATTACGAAGGATGACAAACACTGTTTTATGAAACAGATCGAAATTACTCACGCGTAATTAAATCTTTTATCTACATATTTTAATACTGCGTTAGGTAGTATTTATGTAGGTAGTATCCGAACCGATGGTAGTTATTTATTCATACACATCTAGTTTCCGCACTGATACCCCACGTTATGCCGACTAAACTGCATATTTTAAAATGAGTTTACAAGAATAAAGAAATTGAATTGTATGTTTTCTACTATAGAGTTCCACGGTTGTCGTGGTGTCATCCGTTTATGATTTTCCTTAATTGTCATCAACTTTTATCTATAATTAAACATAATTAAGAAATTGTTTATTCATTATTGCGGGGACGATATGAAAAAAGTTTTTCTTCCCTTACAATTTAAAAGATTTTAATTCTATGCTCCTTGTGAAACCATTGACGTTGGGTTACAAGGGCGCCAACGCATACACGCACTTACGTATAGTAAAATATTTCTCAAAGTCATAGTTTGCATTCAGAAATGCACTATCATTTGAAAAATTTGGCTTAAGCTCTGAACTTTTTCCTGGAGATCACCCTTGTTTATCGCCTACCGTCGCTCGGCGGGTGGGTGCGTATATTTATTTTTTCGTTGTCTGCGGACAACTTTCTCTTAAGAATCTGTTAAAAAATAATATTCTTAATTCATATAAAAAAGAAATAAATTCGTTGTCTTTAATTATCAAAACTAAAAAAATGCAATTTAGCTTACCTGAAACTTGCGTGCCTGACTTTCTCTAACGAGCGATTCCTTGATAAACTTTAAGTCAATATAAAGTTGAAGTCCTCTATTTAAAGGCAGTATCAAGGAACGTGCTTCAGGGTACCAATGTGACTTCTCAAAAAGCCCTATCAAAACGCATATCTGGTCAAGCAAGATGGACAAAGTGGCGATAAGCGTAAACTGTGCGATTGTATGTCGTTATTAAGACACCTTCAAGTAATGAAGATACAGCTGACAGCTCGGTATAAGTATGAACCCCATTGGTCTACCCGCAAATCTGAATAAAAATCTAGCTCACATTTTAATTTGTCAAATTATATTGTCAAAAACTGCTGAAGCGATAAGGTATAGCAGCGACACGACAAATTTTAAAAATAAGTGTTGACGCAAACATACCTTAGTGTTCATTTTCCCCTTTGAGTCCGTTGATGACGTTTGATTTGGAGCTTGGATTCGGGTCAAGGGCGGTGTCCTCTCACCCATTTGGTTGGTTTGACGTAAATTCTAATGCCCAAACAAAAACAGTCTCATTTGGCTGGTTAGTTCTTGTGGTGACTTTTTTATGAAGCTATTGTTTGCTTGTCAATAGCGTTTGTTCTGTTTATCCTATTTCTTCTTGTTTTATACATTTACACTTGGGCTCGTTTGCAGTAGTGGAATGAAGTAAAATCTTTCACCGCGTTGAGTATTTTTGTGTTTTTATACTGTTTCATACAGAACATTTGCTGTCGCTTGACTCTCTATATATTCATTAAGTATCATTACTGAACTTTGCTAGATGCCAACCTGTGATTGAGCTGGACTTGGTCTGTTGTTCGAGGTCTGTACCACATAACCAGTCACGAATTAGTCTTAGACCGTAGAGGATATAGTTTTATTATCCAACTGTATTCGAAATGTGTGTACTTATCTATAATATTTGACATTTTGGCTCTTTTTATTGTCTGTCTGTCTGTCTGCCTGCCTGCCTGCCTGCCTGCCTGCCTGCCTGCCTGCCTGTCTATCTGTCTGTCTGTCTGTCTGTTAATATTAAATTCTTTATGTGTTATAGCGTCACCTCTTCTGATGAGGACAGGTTTGTCCGAAACACGTGTCCAGAGGAATACGGTTAAAAATTCCTATTTTGACTGTGCGCATACCTAAAATGTTGGCAAGACTACTTTTTATAGTATTGTTTGGTGTGGTTTTTGTCCTTCATTACCATCGATATTTTTCCTCATTCCTCTTCTGCTTCAGAGCTTTGATTTACCGAGGTCTAGTCTATTTTAAATTCATTTTCCCCTTCGAGTCCGTTAATGACGGTTGATTTGGAGCTTGTATTCGGGTCAAGGGCAGGGGTCCTCTCACCTATTTGGTTGATTTGGCGTACATTCTAATGCCAAAACAAAAACAGTCTCGTTTGGCTGGTTAGTTCTTGTGGTGACTTTTTGATGAAGCAATTGTTCGTTTGTCAATAGCGTTTGTTCTGTTGATCCTATTTCTTCTTGTGTTATATAATTGTAACATAAATGTTTGGCAGTTCCAGATAGAAAAATTGGGTTTATATCTTAAGGAAGCTCAACATTGTGTTAAAAATAAAGTGATATTGGTGGTAGTTTCATATTAACGATACTGTTTATGGATTAAGTCATATATGCGCTTATTTGGCTTTCAAAAATACCCAAAGGCTTACGGTTGTAATTAATTTGAACAAGGTTGCTCTTAGTAGTAAACGAAGTATGTAATGACTAACGGCGGCGAGTCAAATTTACGTTAAACTTTATATAAGGGTAGGGGAAAGTTAACCGTAATATCTTTCGTATTAAATCAGTATCTATACCAACTTGTTATGTATTGTTTGTTAGTAATTATACAGAGAAGACGTACATTAACGTTTTGTTATCAAGAAAAGGAATTTTGCATTATTTCTATTAAGGAAGCTCGAAATTATTTTAATAGTATTCGTGTGTCCTCTACCGTTCAACCAATCCGACTTGGGAAGCCCTACCAGGATCATAAAGATCCTGCCAGCATAGGTTAAGGGTCATCGACGCACACAAATCCCCTACCACGATTAAGTTTCTAGCCACAGAGAGATTTTTTTTAAGGATTATTATTTTTTAATATACATTTCCCATTATATGGGATAATACAAAGTTTGTATTAACAATTGGGTAAAAAGATAACATAATTACACTCGCTGACTTGACTCTACATGTGCAGGTGTTTAGTTCTATTGAAATAAGTGAGAGAGATTCAAAATATTTGGCCATTTTCGTCTTCAGAATCTGTGTCCGACTCTTGAACTACATCACCTTCATCGTTTGCATCCTCTTGTGTGATGTCATTGCCAAGAGGTTGACATATACTTTGAGGTACTTGGTCGCAATCAAACCACACCAATTAATGTGATACGTGTCAGACAAAAAAAACCAACCGTGATATTCTGCTTTGTAGGTTATGGGTGAAGAATTTGTAGCTCCTTTCCATTGACTGGCAACTAAATTGGCTCGTCAAATTTTATTAGATAGGACGTTCTGGTGTGAGGCATATTACTAGGATTAATACCTTTGATTTTTAGTAGTGGATCTTTGTCACTTTTCATGACAGCAGGAATAGAAAGGAAAATGTACTCTAAACACAACATTATCGTGTTCAGTAAAAGGACATCGTTTTCTTCAAATGCCAAGAATTGACAACATGCCTTACAGTCACCGTCATTCCAAATGTCTAAGTTTCTTTCAGATAATATGCAAAGTCAATCATACGTTGTTATCCTGAATGATCGTGAACTTAACTTGGTATTTGAAGATATTGTGTCCTTTTTTACTGAAAACGACACTGCTGTGTTAAGAGTACATGTTCTGTCCTATTCCTTCCGCCATGAAGAGGCGGATATCCAACTGATATTTCATCTAAGCAACATCTTGAAAATCGACCATCAAACTCCCGAAATCTTTCTGTGCACATGATACAGGTGTCATGATCCTTCTTTTTTGCCATGCATGGCATTTTCACATGACACTATTTATCTGGATTGATTCTGGTTTTAATGGCAACAACACCAGATGCTCCATTAACATGACACACGTGATTTCTAAATGCACGCCTAATGGTCTTGTTCACTTCCGGGACTCCGTGCGTTCACCGGTTCATACGACAGCGCTTGCTTTATGAACATATGCAAAGTGTAAACTCTAACACGTATGATGAAAATGCCCGAGTTTTGTAACGCCCTCTCGAACCTCGGACACCCCGAATAATTATATAAGACCGCCAGATCGGCAGAATACAAAAATGCAATCTGAAATACGCCTCCAATAGATATGATATTTATAAGAAGAAAGAGCTAAAACTCTGTGCGAGATACCCCGTCTAGAACCCCAGATCTTGCTGTCAATAATGGACGCAAGAGAAGAATTAATTTTGAATTGACAAGACTCGATCAATTACCATGTTATATATATGGTCATCCAAAGATAAAACAGGTCAATGAAGTTAGATTGTCTTTGTTCCAACAACGGTATGCCCCTAAATGTGTCAAAGACCAACTACTGAAAACCAAAGGTATATATTCTAGTAAAATGCCCAATGCCAGAACGTCCTATTAAATAAAATTCGGCGAGTCAGTTTCGTTGCCAGTCTATATGGAAAGGAGCTACAAAATCTTCACCCATAACCTACAAAGCAGAAGATCACGGTTGGAATCTTTAATCTGACGCGCATATCAGATTAATTGGTTTGATTAGGACCAAGTGGATCAATATATATGTGACCTTCTTGGCAATGATATCACAGAAGAGGATGAAAACGACTATGCTGAAGATCATGCAGCTGATAAAAATATCCTTAAAATTACTACACACCAAAGCATTAAGCTCTAGGCCCTCTTATTTATTACATGATTTTTGAAATTTTGTCAAATTTTCCTAATGTGTGCCCCCTTGGAGGCTGAGCTCTTTCCTTTTCACAAATCTGAATCCCCTTCCCCTAGGGATGCTTCAAACCAAGTTTGGATGAAATTCATCCAGGAGTTTTTGACATTAAGTTAAAATTGTGAAAAGTTATCATATTTTCTAGTGGTCAACTTTGACCTCAAAACGTGTAATCCATTTTTTTTACCGCAGGGACACGCCTTGAACAAACTTGATTCTCCAAGCCCCAAAGTTACTACGTACCAAAGCATTTTAAAAGCTCTAGGCCTTCTGGTTTATAAGAGTTTCTCCATTTTGTCCCCAAAGTGATTCTCCTTGGAGGCAGAGCTCCTTCCTTCTCACAAATATTAATCCCCTTCCCCTAGGGTGCTTCATACCATGTTTGGATGAAATTCATCTTGGAGATTTCACATGAGTTAAAATTATGAAAAGTTATTAGATTTTCTATAGTGGTCAACTTTGACCTCAAAACGTGTATTCTATTTTTGACCCCAGGGACACCCCTTGAACAAACTTGATTTTCCACGCCCTAAAGTTACTACGTACTAAAGCATTAAGCTCTAGGCCTTCTGGTTTATAAGATTTTTTAAATTTTGTCAAATGTTCCCCATTTAGGCCCTTAATGGTCGAGCCCCTTCATTTTTACAAATCTGAATCAGCCTCCCCTTCGGGTGTTTTAGACAAAATTTGGTTGAAATTAGTCCAGTGGTTTTGGAGAAGTCAAAAATGTGAAAAGTTAACGAAGGCACAGAATAATTGTATTTTGATCGGTGACGACAGAAAACTGACGGCAGACAAAGGACAGAATTTGTATGAGAAAAATCCACTTTGGACCTTTGGTTCAGATGGATTTAACATTATAAGAACAACCTTGAACATGACCTCTTGGCAACATCGAAAGCTATCTGAGAGACCATAAGTGTTATTGACTTAGTTATTGGACCAGTATCTTAGCCATATGAACAGATTAGGAATGACACTGAATGTGACTTTTATCTGACCTTGAAGACAATATCATACTTAGGTGTTAATAGTGTTTTTTATGGGGCTCTTGGACCATCATTACACCGAGAAAGAAGAAAGTAATAAAACCACATGAGTAAAGAGTTTTATTAATTAACAATACTAACATTACAGACTTACACAAATACTACACCAAGTATATAAACAAACTCCAATTTGGTTAAATGAGGATACTGTGTTACGAAATCTCTCATAAATACCACCAATGTATTTTTTAAAGTAATACAATCTTAATCAAAACGTGGAAAAGTTTTATCTCAAAATATTGCAACATTTTAAAAAATAATTTTTCTTCTTCAGATATCATATATGAAAAGGTACAATTATGTAGCAATATATTTAAAACAAAATAATGATGCTGAATGTGTAATTCAAAATTTAGCTCGTGTTAAGGCCTAGACACTTTAGAATTGTCAGTCTACACCAACCTATTCAGTGAGCATCATATTGTTGTAAGTACAAGGGTTTCATGGCTTTAATTAGCTTTATAGTATTAGCTTAGTCAGCATGTAGTAATTTTGCACTATAAGTGTTAACCAATTGGTCTTATGTGTCAATTTGTCTATATTGTCGAAGTTTTAGAATGACGCAAGTTGCTTTGCGCTATATTTGAAATTATATTAAATATAGATATAGAACATACATGTAGTTGAAAATATATCATGATTTTGATCTAATATCTAATGAACAAATACAGAAAATAATTGAAAACACATCAAGATTTCAATTTAATATTTAATATACATATATAGACAATTATTGAAAATATATCAGAACTTCAATTTAGGGTTACATTTAATGATTAAATCAGACAATTTTAAGGCATTTAGGGCAAGGAAACCCAAACCAATGAGAATTTAGTAATCTCATTATTGGTAAATATGCATGTATTGTATTGGCTATTTAACTAAGTCTGGGTCTTGTCAAATTGTATGTGCAAACCAAATGTTGTTAAAATCAGACCACTTTTAGAGCAGTTAGTGCAATGAAACTACAGAAGAACAGATCAAATATATATTCCAACATTTTCTCCAAAGCTGGAGACAAAAATTGTACCAAAAAATGGAAGGAAAAACATGACACAATAGTTACAACTAAGAATGTTGTTGTTCTTTTCATTTACTTTTATATTAAAAACACATAACAGAATACATGTACTATGTTTGTAACATAGTAAGGATGTTTTTCTTTATCTCATCTACTTAAATGTTTTAGAAAAATATAGAGATCAACTTCTAAAAAAGTACAAACTTTTTCAAACATATTTAGACATTAATTTATGTAAGTTTGCAGAAATAACATGTGTTTACTATGCAATTGTAGATACAAGACACCCAGAGTGAGTCTTAAACACTTACCTGTAAACGATTTTTGAAGACATTTTTAATTTGAAGATATTATAGGTGAATACATGTTACTTGTTGAAGAGCAGCTATTTTTGTACTTACTGGTGTCATTACCAAGAATTAAGGATCATAATTCAACCACTTTTATGTATGGTAAGAATAGTAAACTAAGAATTATTTAAAGTTTAAAGTAGGCACATCTCCAAGACAAACTGTTTATGTTTGTTTAGTTTGATTAGGGCTCAACGTCACTTCCAGAGTATTTCACTGATATCGGGACAAAAGACCAAAGGGAAAAACCAAACAATAGGATAGGAAGAAAAACTGAGTCTAAATATAAATGCCTAATGTTCATAGCACTAACAATTCCAGAGAAGTGGCAACTAGAGCTCCGCATGTCGAACAGGGCCAACGCCAAGATGGTCTGTTGCTATGTCACCCCCGTCCCAGCTTTTTTGTCCAGAGGCAATGGCCGCCATCTTGGGTTAAACAAATTGAACTGGAGCTGTCGCCAGGATGGCTAACTAATACCCACTTCCACCAAGTTATGTATTTCATGACATCGACATCAATTAAACATTGAAATCGTCAGAACAAAAAGATTGTCCTTCATGCGCATCTTTATGTGTTGTACTATCATTGTGTGAAGTTTTATTGAAATCCATTTAAAGGTGTGGGAGAAATAGCGCTTACAAGATTCATGACATGAAAATGTTGAAGTCGAATTATCTCCCTTTGAAGTAAATGGAACGTAAATATTTTGTCTTCATGCACATCTTCATATGGTGTTATATCTTTGTGTGAAGTTTTTTCAAAATCCATTTAATGGTGTAGGAGGAGTTGCGCTTACGAGATTCATGACATTAAAATGTTAAAGTCTAATTATCTCCACTTGAAGTCATCAGAACAAAAATATTTTTTCGTGCACATCTTCATATGGTGTACTATCATTGTTTAAAGTTTTATTGAAATCAATTTAACAGTGGAGGAGGAGTTGCGCTTACGAGATTCATGACATTAAAATGTTAAGTCTAATTATCTCCCCTTGAAGTTGTCAAAACGGAAATATTTTTCCTTGTGCACATCTTCATATGGTGTACTATCATTGTGTAAAGTTTAATTGAAATCCATTAAACGGTGTAGGAGGAGTTGCCCTTACAAGATTCATGGACAGACAAATGGACAGACAGACAGATGGATAGACAGGGTGATTCCTATATACCCCCACCCCCAAACTTCGTTTGCAGGGGGTATAATAACACAATTTTCAAGATGGTTGCCAGGTCAGTCATCTTGGATTTTCTATTCTCAAAAATCTCAAGCATACAGAAAGTTTGAACACATGAGATATTTGAAAACCTTCTGGTAACATTTTGTTTAATTCACAAGATATATATAAAATTATATACATATTTCCAGATTTTCAAAATGACCACCATTACAGCAATCTTGGAAATATTTTGTGAACAAATTTTTTATTCAGATACATATTCTTTGATGAAGGGGAAATTAGAAAACATTTTCGAAACAAAAGAATTCAAGATGGCCACTGTTACAATATTTCAAAAAATTATGTTTTTTAAGTTTAAAGAAGGACCATCTCAAAGACTAATTGGTTCTAACAGTGAAAATTCACACTCATAGAATCGTTTCAGTTCAACTCAAGTCCTTGGGATACAAAATGAAGGCTCAATGAAACTCCCTATAGCAATTTTTGAGGAGCAGTCATAGCAATCAAAGTTAAAGGACAACAGTAGCAGAGTGATGAGAATGGCTCACTGGAGCAAAGCTCTGGTGAACTAAAAATCAACAATCATATATTCTATTTCAACATCTATCACAACAAATTTCTTCTTTTAAAAGGCACAAACCTGAATAATCACAATTTTGTTTATATCATGACATTATCTTCACACAAGATTAAAATGGTTACTCAAATTGAACATCAAATGGGTGTAAATGGTGATACACATAGTACAATACACATATTCCTGTACGTATGTACACATGTGACAAATTTATATATACTTCGCATTTTAATTATGAATTTAACTAAAGTGTCCACAACTTAACTTCCACAACACATTAAATATTGCAATGTTACATAAAACCACAAGCAGTTGTACAGAATTAATTACCAAGTATAAATATTGAGATAATGATGTCCTTATTGAATATACTAAAGACACATATACATGTACATGTAGCTAAAACTTCAGCTTCATACTGAAGATATAGGATACAATATAACTGGAGTTTAAACATTACCTTAAAACAACATTTTCACACTTATCTTTTAAAGAAATAATTTTATTAAAAACACCAATTCATGAGTTTGATGTGTAAATCTGTAAACTGCTATATACAAAGAGTACACATGAAGTTTTGGTGTAATTACTAATTTTTAATATTATTATTCCTTATAAACAATTTATGTATGTATGAGATAAAGAACTTTTTTCATTAGCGTTACTATAAATTTAGCTGCGGGAACCGTAGCTCATTTCGGCCTAACAATTTTGACAGTTGGCCACCCAAAAGCTACAGTTCCCGCAGCTACTATAAATTGTACAGAGCATAGTTATGTTATCACACTATTTTTCAAGCTATGTCCTATACATCAATCAAGTTAATCAAAATATATGCAAGTGAGAATTTTATAACCATAAGGAAAATGATTACCGGTACATGTATTTATCGAGATAAGGGTCAACTTTTTAATGTTGGTGCCATATGACCCCTGGGACTCAAATACACGCAGCAACATTTTGGGAAAGCACCCACTAAGAATACCTAATTTGCAATAATACTGCTCTAATTATTCTATTCTATTCAGAAGATTATTGAATTTTTCTGGGCATATATATTCCATATTGAACTTAGCACTAAGTGATAAGCTCCATCTTATTCAAGGGTCAAAGTAACACATTTCAAAAACATCACCAAGGGAAGTATTTTATATAGGAAAAGTAATTCATATACAAAGGTTTTTTGTTCTTATGAACTGAACAGAATGTATAAATTAACAACTTTGGTTTAGATATATGGTATAAATGTGAATACATAACATTCAATAGTTAACACAAAAGAACAGTGAATATTTCATCAACACCTTATATCTGTGTATGGCTTTAGTATAGTTCCTTTTGTAATCAGGGGATGTATATGGCTTTACTACATGTGACATACATATGTATTTACTTGTTTTATTGATGTTTATGGCTTCAATAATTATTTACTTGTTGTTATTGATGTGTACGGCTTCAGTACATAATTAATTGTTGTTATTGTTGCATTGTGTATGGCTTTTAAACATATATAAGTGTTGTTTAATTGATAAATATAGCTGCAATACATATTGATATTGTTGTTATTGATATGTATATGTCTAATACATGTTTACCTGTTACTGACGCGTATTGCTTCAATACATTTTTATTGTTGTTACTCATATGTTTGGCTTCAATACTTACCTTAGTGTATGGCTTTTATACATATTTATTCTTTGATACCATTACTGGTAAGCTGAAATCTATACAGCATTTTAAATGCAGCTTTTGGAATGGTCAATATTTTACATATAAATAATTTATGCTTTATTTGGACGAGCATCAGCTTTTAAAAAAGCTTGTCAATAGTTTACTTTTTTATGCTATACTTGCATAGATACAAGCTTAATTTTGCTTTTTTAGGCTTGTTCAAGCTTTTGAAATGTTATCAATATAATATAAATAAAACATTTATCAAAAAAAAAAAAATTCTTTTTATAAGTACAAAATAATATTTTACAAAATAATGTTTTTCTTTGACGAGTACACCCAGAAATTATATCTCTATAAATGATCAGTGTCAAACACTAGGTTGACAATGACTTTTGGTCGACAAGACATTTGGTCGACAAAGACTTTTGTTCAACAGAGACTATTGGTTAACAATTAATTTGGTCTACAAAATACCTTCATCAACACAAAAACATTCGTGCTACTTACCGCAGCCAACATGTTTTATTTCATAAACAAATCCAATTGATGACGACATTATTAACAATGGCCAACAATAGTCAAGTAGTGTCAGTTCACCAATTCATTTCAAATGCTTTATTGAATAAAACTAAAACACTGCATGTCAAACAGGCCCCAACCAAGGTGGCCAAGATTAAGGATGGCATACTAAATTTCATCAAAAGTTTGAATTTTTGTTGTTGAAAATCAACTTAAGACATTTAAAAAGGACATCTACACACCCTATAGAATGTTTGGCTACAATTCAGAGTAAATATGATCATTGATTAGAAAGATATGCTGATTATGAGATCTGTTGTTTAATAACCCCTGACTTATTAAATTTTGTAAAAACCATTAGACATTCCAAAAGACACATCTACATACCCTAAAGAATGTGTGGCTAAAATTTAAGGTATATTGGTCAAATGGTTAGAGAGAAATACTGATTACGAGAGCTGTTATACCCCCTCCCCTTACTAAATCTTGTAAAAATTTAGGTCTTGTTTTTAAAAAAAAAGAGGCCCATTGGGCCTTTACATCCATCTGGTTATATCTGCCCAGTAGTTTCAGATAAGTTGTTTAAAGGCATACTGTCAAATTTACCACTTTTGGCCCGAACAACATGTCCCCTGGGGGGTCAGAGTCTTCATTTGTACACTTATGAATCCCCTTCCCATAAGAATGCTTCTTGCTAGATTTGGTTGAAATCTGCCCAGTAGTTTCAGAGATGTCGTTTGAAGGCAAACGGTCAAATTGACCCCTTTTGGCCCCACCAACATGTCCCTTGGAGGGTCAGAGACTTCATTTGTACAATCTTGAATCCCCTTCTCCGAAGGAGGCTTCCTGCCAAAGATGGTTGGAATCTGGCTTTTGTCTCAGAGGAGATGTCGTTTAAAGGCATACTGTCAAATTTACCCCTTTTGACCCTGTCCACCTGTCCCCTGGGGTTCTCTTCTG